>VXBL01000500.1:20847-35993 GCA_013400195.1 Aramus guarauna | reverse complement strand
CCTGTGGGCGACCTCTTCTGGTCCCGCACCGCCTACCTACGGACGGGCGACCGCCCCTGGGAAGGGTTAAACTCGGTCAAGTGTGTTACCCCGTGCCAGGACGGTGCGGGCTGTCTTCTCCTGGCATCGGTAGCAAGGGAGCCACGGGGGTCCGGTAATGCTGTCTGTTGCTTCGTTTGCAGCAGTGCCGTCATGGAAGCCAAAGGTAAAAGGAAGTTCGTGGGGAATAGTGGAAAAGCACCTCGCAGAAAAGCACCACATGGAAAAAGGAAATTTAAAAAAGGTAATGGCAAGAAGGGAAAGGCTCCTGAATAGGAGTCCTGGGTGAATGATTATTGTCGTGCACAGGCATGCTTGAACTTCTTTTTTTATCTTGATAAACTTATATCATGAAATTACTAGCTTGGTAGATGAGTGAAAAGCAGTGGATGTTGTCTGCGTGGACTACGTTAAGGCTTTTGACAATGTCTCCCATACAGTCCTCACAGGGGTGCTGACGAATTATGGGCTGAATGAACAGGCACCGAGGTAGATTGAAAACTGGTTGAATGGCTGGTCCCAGAGAGTGGTAATCAGTGGCACAAAATCTAATCCAAGACCAGTAACTAGCAGTGTACCTTGGGAGTCTATACTGGGTGTAATCCTCTTCAACGGCTTCATTGGTGGTCTGGATGATGGGGCAGAGCGTGCCATCAGCAAGTTCACCAATGACACAGAACTGGGCAAAGTGAGTGATGCACCAGAGGTCACACTGCCCTCCAGAGGCGCCTCAGCAGGCAGGAGAAACAAGCTGAGAGAAACCTCATGAAATTCATCAAGGAACGATGGGCAAAATTCTGCACCCCTGAGGGGGGAACAGCCCCATGCACCAGTACGTGCTAGAGTAAAGCAGCTTTGCAGAAAAGGCCCAGGAGCTTCTGGTGATCACAAAATCAAACACGAGCCAGCAATGTGCCCTTGTGGCAAAGGCGGCTAATTGGATCCTGGGCTGCCTTAGGAGGAGTGCTGCCAGCAGGCAGAGGGAGGTGATCCTTGTCCNCCCAGGGCTCCGGGGTGACTCTGCTCAAAGGGGAACTGCCACGGAGGACGCCGAGGCTGCTGCAGGCCATTCCGCCAGCGCGCCGCAGCCGCCGCCACCAAGGCCCGGGGACAGGGCGCAGGGGAAAAGCGTAGCACCCTCCGCTTCCGCCCGGCGCTTTACGGCACCGTGCTTCGGCACTGTCGCGCGGCAGCGGCCAGGCGGGCCAATGGGGAGCCGCGCCTGCCGGAAAGGGGCCGCAAAGCGCAGGCGGGGTGGCGGGGCACGTGTGNGAATGATTATTGTCGTGCACAGGCATGCTTGAACTTCTTTTTTTATCTTGATAAACTTATATCATGAAATTACTAGCTTGGTAGATGAGTGAAAAGCAGTGGATGTTGTCTGCGTGGACTACGTTAAGGCTTTTGACAATGTCTCCCATACAGTCCTCACAGGGGTGCTGACGAATTATGGGCTGAATGAACAGGCACCGAGGTAGATTGAAAACTGGTTGAATGGCTGGTCCCAGAGAGTGGTAATCAGTGGCACAAAATCTAATCCAAGACCAGTAACTAGCAGTGTACCTTGGGAGTCTATACTGGGTGTAATCCTCTTCAACGGCTTCATTGGTGGTCTGGATGATGGGGCAGAGCGTGCCATCAGCAAGTTCACCAATGACACAGAACTGGGCAAAGTGAGTGATGCACCAGAGGTCACACTGCCCTCCAGAGGCGCCTCAGCAGGCAGGAGAAACAAGCTGAGAGAAACCTCATGAAATTCATCAAGGAACGATGGGCAAAATTCTGCACCCCTGAGGGGGGAACAGCCCCATGCACCAGTACGTGCTAGAGTAAAGCAGCTTTGCAGAAAAGGCCCAGGAGCTTCTGGTGATCACAAAATCAAACACGAGCCAGCAATGTGCCCTTGTGGCAAAGGCGGCTAATTGGATCCTGGGCTGCCTTAGGAGGAGTGCTGCCAGCAGGCAGAGGGAGGTGATCCTTGTCCTCTCCTCAGCACTGGTGAGGCCCCACCTGGAGTGCTGTGTCCAGTTCTGGGCTCCCCAGTACAAGAGAGACATGGACCTACTGGAGAGAGTCCCGCAAAGGGTCACAAACATGATGAAGGGTTTGTAGCATCTCTCCTATGCAGAAAGTCTGAGATAGGTGGGACAGTTCAGCCTGGAGAACTGGCTGAGGGGGATCTTGTTAATATACATAAATACCCAAAGAGAGGGTGCAAAGACAAAGCCAGTCTTTTTCCAGTAGTGCCCAGTGACAGGACCAGAGGCAATGGGCACAGACTGAATCACAGGAGGTTCCCTGTGAGCATCAGGAAAGACGTTTTTACTGTGAGGGTGACCAAGCACTGGCACACGTTGCCCAGAGAGATGGTAGAGACTCCCACCTTGGAGGTAGTCGAAAGCCACCCAAACATGGCCCTGGACAACCAGCTTTGGGTGGCCCTGTGTGAGCATCAGGAGGATTGGACAAGATGACCTCCAGAGGTCCCTTCCAACTTCAGTTATTTTATGATTCTGTCTTGCACTTAGAACTATGCTGACTGTATGATCAAATAACCTGGAAAAAGTAAAGCTTAAATGCTTTAAATAGATTGCATTGCAAGCCCTTCAGCTCTATTTGATTGACCTAAAATACTCTTTTAATTAAGAATTCGAAGTTGATAACTTTTTGATTCGAGACTTCGCTTTCCCACATTAAGAAAAAGTTTGAGAGTTGAAGTTAGGCTGTGTGAAGTGCTGTGGGTTAGGATTGAGAAGATAGCTTTCAGTGTTTGCTCTGTTCTGCTTAAAACAGATGATGTCAAAACAGCTCTGACCATAAACGATGAAGAGATTATTTGGAAATTGATGACTTTGATGCCAGAAGTGGTGAAATTCTTAATTTAGAATAATCCTTTTATGTCTGAGCCGTTATACTGCTGCCCAGAAAATAATGGCTGGGCAAAACTTCCCTAGGGAAAACTGGGACACCCAGGATCTGCAATGTAAACATTGAGAAGCATGTAAGAATTACTGTTCTATGTATAATGGTTATTACAAAGTAATTTAATTCTTATTACAGTAATAATTTGTTATTCTGAAGCAACATGAGGTCTAGGATAACATTTTAATTTTTGGTTTGTTGGTTAATAGATTCAGGTCCACCAAAGAAACTTCTTAATAAAGCAGATGAGGATGGAAAGCCTAAATCCATTTCCAAGAAATTTGTGAAAGGACAGTTAAGACCTGGAAGAGCTAGTGTCAAACAATTCCAGAATAAACAGCAATCAGAAAAGTCTGCGAAGAAGAGGAAGCTTCAGGATGGTGAAGAGGAAGGTGAGCAGACTTTTAAGCCTGGGTATCAGTGGAAACTAGGTTTTGAGAAACACGTTGTTCATCTAAGTCTTCCTCTTTCCCCTTCCCTTGTTATCACCTTTCCAAACTGGCTGAAAGACTCCAAATTTACTTCACGTTTAGTCTTTGCTGTGGAAAATTTAACTTCACCTGACTAAGCTTGAGGCCAAAGTCATGAGAATGAAAAGTTCTGAATTATCTTGGAAGTCAAAAGTAAAGATACAGTAGCAAATTTAAATAATTGGTATGCTGTCATAAAGCTATGATTATTCTAATGACAGTATTATATGGCTAGCTTGAAACTTTCTGTTTTCACAGAAATTTGGAAAATACAGAGTTTTTCATAAACTGTTTCGGAAATTTAATCCTCTGTTCTAAAAGTACTGGCTATAAAATTTGGAACACAAAAATTCATGAAACAAAGTTGATTATCCTTTATATTATCTTTTTTCTGTGGTCCAAACTATCTAAACACTTTTTTCCCCTTTGTTTTTCCTTTTTTCTTCTTCCCCTCCCCCGCCAAAGAAATCATTGCTGTTAACACTGCTTTTTACATTTTACAGCTTAGTTTTGTGTTTATACAGAGAAGCTAAATGTCTGCTTTTATCACTGTTTAAATGGATTTCCTTTTTAACTTTGTTTCTGGTACATGAGAGCTTCATGTTGTTCCTTCCTCTGCTGTGAAGCAAAGGTCTACTGTGACAATTAAACAGCATTGTAAAATGGAAAGTGGAATCTTACCTGAGGGATCCTGAAGTTCTACCTAAAATGTTAGTAGTTTGAAAGTCAGCAGAAGGCACTGAGTATTTTATTGTTGCTGTTGTTGCATGTTTGCAGGATGGCTTCACATGGTATATGCACTAGATGTCTGGAAATTTAATAGCAACAGAATGTTCCTATTAAGGTGCTTTAAAAAATAACCAAAACACAACCACAAACCAACCTTTAAATGTTCTTTATAAGAATAACTGAAAGCTGCTGTCTGTTGCACAGTGGCGCTGCTGTTGAAGCAAAGCATTACTGGTTTTACTTGTTGCTATTACTTTAGGAGAGCGATAGAAAAAAAAATGATAATTTGCTTTGTAAAAAGAGAACATGGGTTTTGGATGTGTGAGACGCTTAAATGTGTGCTGCTAAATACCAACAAGTGGTCTAAAAATTTAAAGCTGGGCCTTTAATGTTCCATTTAGAGGTAATAGTTAGCATGACTTGCTTCTGTGAAACCATGTAATATAAGATGATGTTTTTTATTAAGGTGTAAATAAAACTAAAGTCAAATACTTGAAGTTTTTCCATAACTCATTTGTGGCACTTTACAAAAAGTTACCTTAACTGAGTTTGTTGTGTGGCAGTGTGTAGCTGTTGTATAGTAAAATCCAATGCGTAAGGAATCTGACTGAACAAAAAAATTAAGCATGTTAAAAGGCTTAAAATTTCTTCCTTTCTCTGAGACTTCCAATATGTATCTTTGAGTTAGGGCTCTTCTTCTGAGAGAGGGAAAAGGTATGTATGAGTACAGGATGAACTAAAAAGGAAGAATTACCAGGGGCAATCATAGGCTGCTAGCTGCATTTTGAGTCAATTTTCAAACTATTAAGAGGTTTGTGATGCATCCTTTGACAGAGCTTTGAGGAAGAATCATTGTTTGCCTTGTTCTTCCAGTATTGTAGAAGGGGAAATTACTAGCTTAGCATAGTTTCTAAATATTTACACTTTCATATTAGCTAGCTGGGTAGCTGCAGGCAAAGCTCCCATATTGTTAGCAGTTCAAGTCACAAGAGCTGCCATGGGTTATACTGGTAAAGGATTCCATTGCTGTTCTTTTATTGACTACAGAAAATGTATTTATTTTTGTCTTCAGGGTCAGACTCTAAGAAGCCGAAGTGGAACGACTTCAAAAAGAAAAGGAAGGAGTTAAAGCAAACCAGACAACTTAATGATAAAAGTAATTATGACATAATTGTAAAATCAAAGCAAATATGGGAAAGTGTGAGAAGGTAATAATGATTTTTTTTTTTCTTTCATTCAGTTCGCTTTTAGTCATAAGTTGCAAGAAAACTCTCTTTGTCCTCTTGTAGTTATATGAAACTGTATTTCCACAGTGAAACTCCATGGGTGAATGATAACATTACATGCAATTTTGTAGATGGTTCAAGCAGAGTGTGGTGACCCATGGTGCTAGAAATGTCTGGATTGAGCTCACTTGTATTTTAGACTAAAATTTGTGAGTAAATGCTTAAGGAGTTGTTCTATTTTTTGAATCCTAAAGCACAGAGGAAATATGGATTCAGCTTGATCTTGCAGTGGGATTACTACATGGGTTTCTTGTGGAAGTTTGTATACTCTCTCTGGGCAAGTGTAATTCTAGAACTAGGGCCCCACATGAGGAGGAGGAGTTAATTTTACTTGCTGTTAGTGTCTGTGCTTTGTAGTTTTGGCTGTAAGATGCTGACGGATCTTTGGATCTGTCAATAACTGGCTGTAGATTTGAGTTTATGTTCTCTTTAATAATACTGTTACTCAGAAAAGAAAAAAGGTAGGAAATCTGGTTTGGTTTCTAGGAACTGAAACTTCTTGATTACATTTATCTACAGGTTTAACGAATGACAAGGTAAATTTGTATTAGCAGGAGCTAACTTAATTTTATTTTATACTGTCTTGCTTCTTAATTTGTAGATATAAGTGAAACATACTACAGAAAAGCTGCTTCCTCAGTTAAGATCGTTTTACTTTTTTTGGTTGTAGGAAGAAATGCGATAAGGAGAAGCGAGAAAAGCTAATGAATGAACTACACAAGCTTCTTCATGGAAAAATTAAAAGTGTAAGAGAAAATAATGCCATAGTGCACAAATTCACAAAAGCTTCTTTAAAGAATAGTAAAATATCAATTAACTTTTGATAATATAGCACTAATCTATTCTTCCAAAAGCTACAGGAAAATTTTTTAAAATGTTAGTAAAAAAAAAAAAAACAAACCAGAACAAAACCCTAACCCCCAAAAAACCCCAAACCAAAATAACCCCAAAATCCAAAAAAAACAACCCCAAAACAAAACCAGGGTTGAAAGGCTGCATTTGACACCTGAATTTTAGGACAGTAGTCCGGGGATGCTTTGTCTATCAGCTGGCAATTATAAGGCTGTTTGTTTTGTCAAGCAGGTTTAGTCCAGTGAAGTTCTGTGTTCACTGAAGTTCAAAAACAGCCATTCAGAGTTTTGATTACTTATAATCCTTGCTTTGCAGTTTTCTTTTAGAGCAGTTAATGTCCTGATACTTAACTATACTAAACAGTCTTTCTCCTTAATTCTTGAAGTGTATAAATTTGCAGTGAAATACATGTTGGATTTTAAAGTGATTCTTTGTATTCCATGCCAAAGTGGAACTGTATTGTCACACTCACTCTGAAATTACAATGAGAGAAAAGGAGATACCATTTCATGGTTCTCTTTCAGTATTACCTCCTCAGTATTATGTTCTCAGTATTGATGCATGTCCTCAGTTGTCAGCAACTGGAAGCATTATCTATTTTGTTTGATAAGAGTACTTATAAAACAGTAAAAAACCATTAAACCAATTTGTTATAAGCAGGTAACTGCTTTTATAAATGGCATTACATGCTACATGTGGCATTGTCAGAGAGCAAGTGCATTAAAATTGGTGCATAGTACTGTTTGAACTGCTTAGGATAATGAAATCTTTCTGTCCTGTAGCTGGCATTTGCACATGATTCAACTCGAGTGATCCAGTGCTTTATTCAATATGGTAATGAGAAGCAAAGGCAAGAGACTTTTGAAGAATTGCAAGGTAATTTCTTCCCATTTGAATTTTACCTATGTGCTTCTCTATTGTTGTTTGGATGCATTAAAACAAGACATGTTATTTTCTCTTGAATGTTTTTAACTTTCTGCTGAAATGATGCATCATTCCTAGTGATTTCTTAAAACTTATTTAAACAATGACATCTTGTTTTGTAGAGTTAATGTAGCGAAAAATCAAACCAGCTGAATGTTTTTCCCTTCTTCTAGATAGCCTGGTAGAGTTGAGCAAGTCAAAATATTCCAGAAATATTGTGAAGAAGTTTCTTATGTATGGGTGAGTATGAAGTGAATTTGCTTAGCTGTGTTGCATTGTTTCATTTCCATTGTGAAGGCTGCTTAATCTTTTGTGCATCGATCATGAATAAAAAAATATGTCTCTGGAAACATCTTTGTAGTAATGACAAGACAGGAGAGCGTCTGGTATTGCTAACAGCAGTTTTCCTTTTGCAAAAAGTGAAGCTAAATCTGTACAGATCAAGGAAAACATGTCAAAAAAGCTCAAATGTACACTCAAAGTTGGTCTTTGCCTTATACAAAAACCCAACTTTTAAATTTTTTTTCTGCTTAGTGTTTCAAGAAGTGATCCTTTATTCTGTAGATTCTATCCACTGGTTTCTTTTCTTTCCCTCAAAACGCCTTATGATTTCTTCAGATTCCTGGCTTTCTGGCCATATGTTCATAAATGCCATAAGGCTTATCCAGATGCATATATTTCCTGGTTTCTGTGCTAAAACCTACCAAGTAAATGTGCTTCCAAAAATAAAACTATGGATAGGTCAGCTTATCCCTAAAGTTTTAGCTCTTGCTATCTATGTTTCCCTGTAAAACAGGACAAAACCACAAGTTGCAGAAATAATAAAAAGTTTTAAAGGCCATGTGAAAAAAATGCTCCGTCATGCCGAAGCATCTGCTGTAGTGGAATATGCATATAATGACAAAGCCATTTTGGAGCAGAGGAATATGCTGACAGAAGAACTATATGGGAACACTTTCCAGGTTTACAAGGTGATGTTTCAGTACTTTAAGGTGTTTTAGCATCTAAGATACTGCATTAGTAATAACTTACCTATCTTACCTACTATTTCTTTTGATTAAATTCCTTTCTGTCAGCTGTCCAAATGTAGTCTAGTTTAGCATGTTTAAATGTTATGATTACTTGCACATTTCTATTCTAGGTTAAATTACTTTTTTTTTTTTTTTTTTCCCAGTTTGAGCTATGTAAAATATATTATGTTCACGTATGACCTTGCTGTGCTCATCAAAGACAACCTAATACCATACAGTTGTTGTTATTGTAGTGTCATAGTCTCTAACCTGACGTGGTCATCCTTGCCAAGATAGGATTTAATTCCCCATTAATGCTGTGGATGGTTTTTGTGTCAGAACTGCCTTGGGTCTCATGAGGACTGAATGTATGCAGAATGTGCCTATATCTATATACAGTATGCCATTTAGGTTTAATTTTTAGCTTTGCTTTCTTTTCCCATGGAGATAGGACTCAAGTCCAACCTCTCTCAAAACCATTTAGATGTACATCCTCACCAGGCACTGGGAACCTTTTTAAAAAGTACAGCCTCCTTTCTTTTGACTTCTGTTTTTCGTTCTTTCTTGCTGACTTGGAAAGTTGATTTCCATTAGAGACACAATTGTTTTATTTGCTAAAAAGTACAAAACTGTTTTACACAATTATTAACTACTCTAGAGTGACTTTTGCCCCCTGGTACAACACAGCGCACTTTTACCCAAGATTTATGTTACAATTCCGGAAGAAATTAACACTCAATTCAGAACTGTATTGCTGGGGGTTTTTTACATTTTTTTTGTAAGTTTTAGTAAAGCATTTTGCAACGCTATAATAGGTATATGGTATATATTCCTCCTCTCTGCTGCTAACTGGAATTTCCTGGGCCTTGGTTAACTTCTCAGTTCATTGACTTGTTGCGGTGTTGCCCCTTGTCATGCAGGATTTCTGCGTAGCTCAGGAGTCCCTTATACAGAACGCCAATTTTGTGTATTTAACCTTATATCTGACAGTCATGAGTAACTGACCACAATTGGCAAAAAACAGTTCAGACCATAGAAGTAATTTTTGTTTGCTAATGATTAATGTTCAGTTTGTAGAAACTTGAGTACACAGATTCTGACATACCCAAAGTTGATAAACTTTTTATTTTTAAAATTTTAAAACCTGTTAGTTTTGCAGAAAATTCATTTTGTTTCTGATATTGTTAATGAATTTTGATTGAAAAGGGACTAAAGATTACAATTTTCTATGAACTCCCGTACTTACTGGGAACAATTAAACCTCTGATTGTGCATTTGTTTCAGACACCAGTTGTCCCAACGCTCGATAAAGTGTTGGAAGCTCAGCCTGAAAAGAGAGAGGCAATCTTGGATGAAATGAAACAGATTCTTACACCAATGGCACAAAAGTAAGGACAAAAATTGATTTAAGATGTGACAATCTAGCATGAACCATTTTTTTCTGACATACAAATAGACAGCGATAGTGATACTCTGTTAAGCTAACATTAGTCTGTTGTGTAGTAAGTAACTATGGTTTTGTCCAAAGTGTCATAATGAATATTTTAATTTTGAATTCCACTACTATAAAATAAAGTGTCCCCTGCCCCAGTTAACCAATTGGTAGAAATCCTACAGTGTGGTGTGCTTCCATGATACATTATTGGATAAACTTCTCCAGTGGTCTTCAAGAGAAAACATTTTGCTAGGTTTTAGAATTTTCCACATAGTATAAATGCTAAACATCTAATCCAGAATACCTGCGCGTTTTCTGCACACCACACTCCTAACTTCTTTAAATATGAAAGAAGTATTGCTAGCTTATGTTAAAACCATTACTTGTGGAGGACTTCTTGCTTATTTTCCTCTTCCCAAATACAGAGAGGCTGTGATAAAGCACTCACTGGTACATAAAGTATTTTTGGACTTTTTCACTTACGCTCTTCCGAAACAAAGATCTGTAAGTATGTTTTATTTGGTTTTTTTGTCGTCTTTTGCCTTTCAGTGGAATGTTTTTAATCTTGTCATGAAAGGGGTTTAAGTAGACAAAAATACACAGCCTACATTTATAGACTTCTTCACATCTGGCGATCCCAGACAGATGACTGGGGAGTACTGTTGTATGGAGATTTACAGTCACAGTGAACTTTCACACTAAAGCAATAGTGTTTGTGATATTTGAATGGGGGGAAAAAAAAAATCTAATGGAATGACTTTGATTCTCTCCATGCTAAGTGTTTCTCAATAGCTGGAGAATAATTAAAGCCAGGGGCATTGCTTCCAGTAGTTTAGCTTTCCCGTGTCTAGTTTCTTAAATACTTTTGGCCATTGTCCAAAAAACTCTTGACCAAGGTACAGTCAGATTGGGCCCTTTTGTCACCAGCCAAAACTTTGTCTTCTGCCTCCTTCTGAAGCAAGCATATGGCTTGTATCACTATGCCTATGCTAAATTCCAGTTTTAAGCTTACCCCAGCCATTCTTGCTAAAACTGCCTAAGTCCATCTGCATGATGTGCCATTATATAAGCTGGCATCCTGCTTGACTTCACTTGTCTTCAAGCTGCGCCCATCGGCCTCACCCTGGTTCTGCAGTTCTGCACCATCTCACTGCAGGCCAGGTGGAGCCTTCTAGACTTGCATTCTCTTACCTACTTCTGCAGGACTGGACTCCTGGACTCTTGTTTACTGTTAACAAACCCAAAGCCAAGTGTAGTGAGGTGGACTATTTATGGCCTATTCTCAGTTCAGATGTTACCTAATTAAAGGTTCCTTTGCATGGTCTGATATAATACTTTGCCAGAGAATCCTTCTGGATTCACAGTCTTGTGTGAATCAGGGGAGTAAGGGCGTATCTCTTCGTGCTTGCTTGGCTTTTTGTGCAGACGTGGTAGCACATGGATATTCTTTTTGCAGTTTGGAAACTCCTTTTGTGGATCTGTTCCTGCCTGTGCATATAGCCAGTGACACTAACCACGTTGTGACTGAGCAGTTTCTAAATAAATAGTAAAGTGCTTGGAACCTTTGACTAGGGAGCAAGAAGCCAGGGATAGAAAGGGCAATAGGTGGGATCTTCATGTCAGAGACATATATCAGATTGTGACAGCAGTAGTATCTAGTAACCCAGGAGGGTGTGGTGGGTCTTTTTTGGCTGATGGTGTTATTTGTCAGATGGCTTCAGAACCTTACTTTGAAACAGAGACGTAACTTTTGACTGAATATTCCATATCTGATTTATAACATCACCTGGTGCTTAAATGACTTTTACTTCTTCTTTCTTTCTAATACCCTGTATGTATAAATAAATTGCATCACCTTCAAAGACTTTCTTCCTAAATGCATGGTTGTCTTTGTCTCCTCTAATTTTAGTCTCAGTTCTGAGCACTCTTCCTTGAACTGTCTATAGTAGGACAACTGGCAAGCTTCAATACAGTTCTGATTTCATAGGATTATTATGATGAACACTGCACTTTTGAAGGGAGAAAGCTTAAGTCATTTACAGTCTTTTGGACTCCTTTTGAGGGCTGTTTTTCCTAGGTCAAGGCAATGGCAGTGGTTCTGTAGAACCAGTGATGCTCTCTGTAGTGTTGTGGGCAGACAAAAAATCCTTTCAGGTGTTCGCCCACCTGCCTTGACGTTTCTCAGGCCTTTTCTTTAACCTTTTTGCTTTATCACCTTTTCTTCCCCAGGAAATGATAGAAGCTATTAGAGAGGCTGTTATCTACCTGGCACACACTCATGATGGAGCCCGAGTAGCAATGCACTGCTTATGGCATGGTACTCCCAAGGTACTGTTTGATTTCAGTCTACCCGGTCTTCTTTAATAATAGTGTAGTTTGTGAGTATGATTACTCACATGGGTCCTTCTGCCAGCACACATTTTGATGCAGTTAAGTATTTGAGCACAAGGTTAAAAAGTGGCTCCATTTTACCTGTTGGCAAATATAAGCAGTAGTTTTTCATAAATCAGATGCTTTCATTAGAATTTTTATAATGGAAGCATCTCCTTTTATTTTTAGCAGAGTTCTTACAGATGATAAGTAAAGGTTTTCCTTTTTAAGATTATTGGCCATTCATTTATCTTGTAGATTTGTTAATGCAGGTAAAATTGGCAGGAGGGAAGGAACAGTAAAGAAGTCGTAATGTGGAATAGTGTTTGGCTTTGGAATGCCAAGGCTTAGAAAATGTTATAGGAACTGTGTTTTATTTTCGTCTACTGATACAGTATCCTGAAATACTTTAGGTGTTACGTATGCCATCATCTCTTGGAAATATTGTAACGCCTCCTATCTTTTTCTGTATTAAAAAAGCCTACTTATGAAAATACTATGCTTGTTAAAGAGTGCAGAAAAAAAAAAGAAGTTGCTAGGATCTAGGGGTAGTAATTGGTCTAAAGAAGACTGAGCAGTGATTGCAAGAGCCAAAAATAGAAGCACTGAGGAAATTTTCTGCCAAAAAAATTGTGCGAGTAAATGGGTTTTGAAATGGGCTAGGGTTCTTGCTACTTTAAAGTTTCAGGTCCTGTGAGTAAGTTTCTTTTGAAATGAAGAGCTGAAGTGCATTCTTCTGTAAGTCATGAAGAAGATATAGGCGAACGTAGGTGGTGGTTTGGATCTTCTGGGGGTTTGTTTGTTGGGGTTTTGTTTTGTGTTTGTTTTTTTTTCTCAAGTTGCCATTTTTGGCATCTCCCATTGGTGGGCTGGACTTGTAAACATATCATAGAACCGCCCTGGGACTGAGTTTTTCACAGTTCAGGTTTAACTCTTCATACTGGTTTTAGGTGTTGACTAATAGTACAAATGTGAGACTTTGGTAAATAGCCTTTGCTTCAGTGAGCAAATTGAAGGTTATCTTTTTGAAGATATAAATAACAATTTAGTTATTCAGAATCACTGTGATTATAGGCTTGAGTTTCTTGTTTCCTTTTGGATAGGACAGAAAAGTCATTGTGAAAACGATGAAGACATATATTGAAAAAATAGCAACGGTGAGTGTTCATGAACCATTTATTTCATAAAAGTCTCTGAAAGACAAGTGATTTGATAGAGGCTAATTTGAATGTGCTTTGGTACAGAAAACAATTACAAGATCTTAAAAAAACTAAGTTTAAAATAGTGGTTGTGTACTAGATAAGAAGAAATATGTTGAACTTTATGGAATATTTAGAGACATATTCAGAAGCTTCATCGTGGGCACTAAATATAGTACTACCCTTCTTTAAAGTAGCTGAATTAATGATAAGTCATAATAATTACTGATAATTTTTTTCTCGTTTGTTTGTTTGTTTGGTGTTTTTTGTTTTGTGTTTTGGGGGTTTTTTTGAGCCCAAGTTTATATTGCATCTTCATGTGACTCATTGGTTAATTCTCCTTGGTTGGGAGTAAAATAACACGTATACAGAAGAGGAACAAAAATTTAAGATGTGTTGGAGATGTCATTGGAAAGCCCATTTGAATGTGCATATTTCTTATAAGATGTTCAATAACTTCCTAAGTCAGGAGGCTTCAAAATGAATTAATGCTGAAGTGGCATACAGTGGAAGAAGTCTCTATATAATTTTTTTTTCCTAAGTAACATGTACATTTGGAGACTACAGCACCAGTAGAGTAACAGTTGCAACCAGATTTCAGTGCTGGGCAAAACTGCAACTGTGAAGAAAAGGTTTCTTCCCTGCCTGGTTGCTGCTTTGTTCTGTTCACTAATAGTTGATGTGGACTGAGTCAGTGAGCTCCAAACTTTTTTGATGACACAACCCAGACATGCATCCCTTTTATTTTTTTTATATGTATATATACATATGTATATATAGGTATACATTATATGCATGTATTACTGTACTAGTATGTATTATAAAACATACACAGAAATAGAGAATTTAAAAGGATGAGATAAAGATAACGAGTGGTTATTTTTATGTATTTATTAATGGTACAAAAAAAGATTTTCTTCCTGCACCACAGTGGATTGTCTTGTGTATCCCACTTTGGAGGCCACTGGTCTAAGTAATGTTTCTCTCCATAATGTTCTAGTGGCAGAATAAATAAATGAATTGTTATATTTTATAAAATATACATTACAAGGAAATGTGAGACAGTGTGTAAATAATTGCTAAAACAACACTGATCTAGCTTCACTTTGTTGCAGAGTTTAACTGACATACAAGTGAATTGGGTTGTGCCATTTTGAGTGTGCTAGAGACTCGCTCTCCAACAGTGGAGTAGAGATTGTATGGTTCATTGCAGAGACATGATCTCCAAAAATGCAGTATATGATTTATCTCAGTTTTAAGCAAATCAACCATAGAAATAAAATCTGTATGTAATGTTCCTGCAAGGCAAATCCTGTGATTTCAAATGATGATTAAACAATAGGATTAGGTTAATAGCTTGGATATGATAAAGCAATATATCAACTTATAATGGCAGATCAACTTAATCTGTCTTTGTTTTAATAACATGCTTGTCTTATCAAGCCTTGCTTTCAGAGAGAGCCTAAACATTGGACTTCTCTCATTCTATGACAGTAGGCAGAGTTTGCTTGTGGTTCATGTTGTATCATGTTTGAGATAAACTTTGGGCAATGTTTCTAAGTCAGTTAGTATATTCATAAATCTTGACTGTATGTGGTTTCTGATGTTTCATCTTTGCAGGGTGAATTTTCTCATCTGGTCTTGCTGGCAGCATTTGATTGCATCGATGACACTAAACTTGTGAAACAGTTAATTATATCTGTAAGTAATTTAATTTTTCCTGAAATAGTATACTATTAGTATACTAAATAGTGTCAGTGTGTTTGTCAGTGTATAGGAGGATAACAGTAGGAATCCATCTGCTTTTTTCATAGAAATCATAGAATCATCTAGGTTGGAAAAGACCTTTAAGATCATCAAGTCCAACCGCTAATCTAACCTTGCCACCCCACCACTAAACCATGTCCTTA
>VXBL01000500.1:3347-20696 GCA_013400195.1 Aramus guarauna | reverse complement strand
TCTCTGCCATGGAGCTTTCCAGCCACAAACCATTTTCAAACCATTTAATTTCTACCTTTTCTGTTTCATTATATTTGCATATAATGATTTTTTTTTTCTTTTCATAGAAGACCTCAGCACTTTCCTATGTTATCTTTAGTTATTTAGTTGAATTAGTTTTTAAGCTAGATTCAGTGCTTCCTAAAAATTACCCTTTTTGTACATGTTCATGGTGGCTAATGGATGACTGGTATCTGTTTAAAGTCAATGTCTTTGTCATAGAAGTTTGAGCTCTGCTAGAATTTCAAGAGATTAAATTTGGTGGAAAACATCAGAAAGATTATGTCACCTTATCCATTTTACAGACAAACCTAAAATGTCAAGAATATCTGTGCCTAGAATGTCCTTATTGTCCAAACTTAATATTGTAAAAAAAAGTTGTTTAGCATATTTAGCTCTGTTCTTTTGCAGAAGTAGCATCTTGGAAAGTGATACCTCAAGATAAACTACAGTAAACTTTCAGGAACATGGCAACAGGCCTGAATATAGTATACCATGACTTCAAACAAGAAAAAAATACTTGGAGACTTTTGGCTGAATGCTAAAACTATTAACTCACATTAATTCTTGAAACTTGACATTTTTATTTAATATGTTGATAATTAAATGACAACTAACCTTCTGGATAAAATCCAGATAAAAGACTTTTATCTTGCTTCCAAAACGGATACAGATATCTATCTGAAACATGAGAGCACTCAGCTGTTTTGCTTCACCTACATGCAATTGCAAAATGAATAGTAAGGGGAGTATGATCTAGTCTGCATCTTCTTCCTTTTGGAATGGCCCATTTCCCCACCTTCCTTCCAAAAAATTATTTAATAAGGTTTCATAAAGTGTTTATACTTAAGATTATGTTTACATGCAAATTTTATCACTTCCAAGATGTTTTAATCTGTAAATTATCATGAAGTTACACTTTCACACTGATAAAAGAGACTTCATGGTGCACAATGTGCAAGCAGGATAATTAACGTTGATGTATAGTTTGTAATGTGCTTAGAGTAGCATGCTGTAGCTTTTAGGACCGATGGGTTGAGAGGTATTGGCAGGAAGGTAAAGATGAGGCAGATATTCTGTGGAGGAAGAATATGAGGAGAAAGGGGTTATGATGAGGTGTGCTTTAAAAAACATGATCAGTTCTTCCATGGAGCAACTTTGTATGAGGGGAATTGGGTTTTTGTACTCTGGCATGGACATTTGGCCCTAAGCCTGTGCCTCTCTGATGGATGTGGAGAGATGAAAGCATACCAGTGTGGAGATGGCTTTTGTTTCTCAGGTATAATATATGTAATCACAGCTGGATTTTGTTTCCAGAGTCCAGTCTGCAATGTAACAACTTCTGGGCAAGTTCCAAGCAAATAAGACGTGACAGATCAGAGCTGTCTTAATACAGGAACACCTTAATGATCTTGTACGATGTTACAAGCACTCTGCTTTCTGAAGGATTTGTTAGTTCAGATACTGTGTGTGGCTTCAGCTGAGCTTTCAAGGTGTTATTTAATTCCTGAATTATCTGTGGTTTTCCACCATCTGAGAAGAAAGATAATGGAGTGTTTACTGTTTGGTTATCCTACTGCATCAATCTGCACACAAGAGTAAAGGTGAATAAGGAGAAGTGGCCTTCATGCATACAGAATTGGCCCATCTGGGTTTATATGAGGTCAGGATCAGGGAAAGGATGTCAGGGAAAAGGAAAAAAAATCTCAGATAAGATGAAAACCAGCTCTTCAGATGGTGAATGAAAACTAGTAGCAGAGGTTGAGGAGGAAGCATCTAGAAATCAAGCATTAAAGCATACTCTATAAAAAGAATCCAATTCTCAAAATGATCTTAAAGAGCAATTAGACTTCTAAAACACCTTATACCGATTATCGTTCTGTCCATACTAAAATTTATCTTAAGGAATGTAAGGAAAATAACAAATAATTGGGAGGGGCAGAAAAAAGCAGTGTTTGGGCAAGTCTTGTCCTTTTTTTTGGGGGGGGGGGGGGGTTTGGTTTTGTTTGGGTTTGGTTTTTTTGGTAGTAAAATGGATTACTTATGTGGATTGGCAGAATGGCTGGGAATTTGTAGGGAAGGGAAGGTTTTAAGCACTTTAAATCCTTTGATGAAAATCTTTCTTTATCATCATCATCTGTCAGCTCCACGGAGTCTTAATCCAGGACTAAAGAATATGTACGGTGCTTTAAACCTTCATATATGACTGGACATCATAAGCTTGGCACATCTCAGGATTCAGGCAGATGTTAGTGGGAAATCCCGCTCTTTCATGAGGACTCCAAGCAGGCAGTGTTAGGGAGATGTTACTGACAAGAGATAGCAGGCTTGTGTCCTTTAGAGTTTCTCCTGCTACTTTCTCACAGTTCTGGTACTGAAAGTGACCAAATTTGCTAATTATTGGAATCATAGAATCAGTGGGGGAAATACACTTTTGGAGGATTTAAAGAAAAATGTGTGTATTATCTTTTATGCAAAATGGCTGTGTTACAGGTTGATTTCAAAGTGCAGATGATTTTTGTGTTTATTTATACTTAACTAAGTATTTTCTCCACCAGTTTTGAGTTTGGAAATATTTCAGCACCTTTGTCATCCATTTAATTGATAAATGAACTTCACATACATCTGAATGTACGCTCCCTTGAAAGTCAGCATGGTATCAATAATTACAGTGGTGTGGTAGAGGATCCTTTCTATGTCTGGTCTGCTGAGATTATGACTTTTACTGAGGTTATATTTTTACAGTATATGGTATACTAGAATACATGTTGTTCTTTGTACTTGCATGTATCAGTGAAAACAAATCCTGTCCTTTTATAGCATTTTCTAATCAGTGACATTGATGCATCTGATGCACACATTTTAAACTTTTTTTTTTTTTACTCCTCACTTCTCCAAACTTTCATTCTCATTAAAGTTTTTTTAATTTAATTTCAGAAGCAGATATGAATCTTAGTCATAGTATGTAGTTTTCCTTTCCTAAGCTGTGCATTTAAAAGGTAATCAGTAATTACTAATGGCTCAAAACTATTACTTATTAATGTTTTGTTGTTGTTTGTTTACTTTTACAGGAAGTAAATGCTTCTTTGCCCAACATAATAAACAACAAATATGGAAAAAAGGTCTTGTTGTACTTGCTAAGTCCTAGAGACCCTGCACATTTTGTTCCAGAAATCATTACGCTTCTGCAACAGGGAGATGGAAATGCCTATAGGTAACTCAGATATGATGGTTAAGTTGATTTCCCATAAGAGTTCATGCAACTTTCTGACATGGTCAATTTAATTTCAGCTTTTCTTCATAATATATGTAAGTACTGTAAATATATACAAATAATACATAAGTATTATTAATAATACATAAGTATAATAATACATAAGTATTATTAAATTTGTTAATCTGTAGTCCTTACTTCTGCATTCTTGGTTTAAAGTTCATTGGTGGCCAGGGATGTACTGGTCATCAGCAGTTAAACCCCATTTGTAAGGGGCAAAAATTGTGATGTGTTCTTTGTTTAAACTCATCTATCAAATCTGGCATGGCAGAAAATTTTTTATATGCATTATTGGTGGTTTGAGTTGCATAAAAGTATATCTCAAAATCTAGCAATAAAAATGGAAATTGTTACTTTGAATTCAGTCTCTGATATTGACATCGATGCTTATCAGCTTTTGAAGAAAGAGCAATTTTAGATTAATAGAAATAGATATCAGTAGTTGAGATAACAAAATGAATAGAAAATAGAGGTTAAATTATCATTCTTAACCAAAAACTCTGAGGTTTACTGGCAGTCAGCTTTAAACACTTTCTCACTCCATGTGTCCTTAAAATGTGTGTGCAACATGTGTTTAATTATATGTGAAACAGAAGGAAGAATAATGCTTTATTTCGATCTTCCAAAAATTTATGGCTGTCTCAAATAGAGTATATGTTCTGAATTTCTTGTTGCTTGCTGTGCATAGAGAGCAAGTCTTCTACAGTAATACGCTATCTCTTTCATCAGTAAGAAGAATACTGAACTCCGCCGCCGTGAACTCCTGGAAGCCATTTCCTCACCTTTGCTGGAATATTTGCAAGAACATACCCAAGAAGTAGTGATAGACAAAGCTACCTTTGTCTTGGTTGCTGACATCTTAAGAACAGCACTTGGTGACATCCAGCCTGCACTAGATGCAATTGCTGATTTAGCAGCAGAAGAGCTGGTTCCAGGTGGCCATGACGGACAGGTAATGTAACAGAGGACAAGGTGCTGAGAGCTTGCAGAGTGTTTGTTTATTTTGTATTACTAAATTGAAGTCTGCTCACTTTTTCCTTTGCATAAGATGTCAACGTACTGCCCTGATAGTGCTCATACATGAGATGTTATCTCTGTTTTCTGACATTTTCCTTCCATAATTTATTACTATTGCATCTGGAGTGATGAAGGCTTGAACTGGCATTTCATCTGAGTTGTAGAGCAAGGTACTTCACGATCTTGAATCTTGAGAACTGCTTTAAACACTTTGTGGGAAGGTGCCTGACAATCATGTTACACAGTCGTTCTTTTTATGTTATTGCTATGCAATCAAGCAGTTAGTAAATTTTTATAGTACATTTGACTGTTTACACTGAGAATGATAGGGTCTCTTAGCTTTCAGGTATGTATATCTCCATGTGAGGAAAAATCTTAGATAATAGCTGTTTGTCTTTACAGTATGACCTTCTCTTCAAAGTGTGCCACTCCGCTATTTTCTTGAGTTACGCTCAGTCCGATGTGTGTCTGTAGACTAGAAAACTGCTATGTACACTGTGTTTAACATAGATGCCCTCCAGGTTGTCATAGTCATGCTGAATTTGCTCTGTCTTTCCCCTTCTTTAAGCTATGCATTTTACAGAATTTTACATGAACAACGCATGTTTTCTATAATTTTCTGTGAATATTGTAGTGAATGTTCATGTCTGAAATGTGGAAAGTCAGGAAGCTCTTGCAGAGGCAGCTAGACCAAGAGATTCTGCTCAGTAAGCATGAAGTCCTTGGAAGGGTGGATGAAGCATTGGTTGTTACAGATGTTACAGGAAAGGTGGTAAAAAATAAACTGGTCAGTTTAAGTAAGTATTCAGATAGTTGTGTCAAACTTCCTGATACTTGCATAGGTGATGACTAAATGGATCAGTGTGATAGGGTGTCTGAGGGCAGAGTGGAGAAAGCAAGCAGGAATATTTATGGACAGACATGTAACTGAGTATTAAAACATCATTAAATAATTTGGGTTTGTTTTGGTTTGTTTTTTCCCCTTAAAGCTTCATATTGCAGAGCATCCAGCAGGCCATCTAGTTTTAAAATGGTTAATAGAGCAAGATGAAAAAATGAAAGAGAGTGGAAGAGAAGGTATGTTGGAAATTCAGCTTTACTTGATCAAATTGTGACTTCAGAGTTAGCAGTTATCTGACCTAAATTAAGATTGCTGCATTTATTTCTTTGAATATACTAATATATGGAAAACTTAACATATCCTCTAAGATTATTGCTTCTATCCTGTTGCTGTTATGAGCTGTTATATGAACAGAATGACAAGGATACGTTTGCTTTTTCTACAAAGCAAGTACTGGTCTGGTCTTTTTTTTTTCCTCAGGGGTTTACTGTGTATTTGGGACAGGGTTCAATTCTCCGCTTAAAATACCTTGATAGCTTTGTTAAATTACACAGCAAATTAAAGGATAATAATAGAAAAAGTCTTTCTAACAGAAATACTTGTTTCAGGTTGGCTCACTAGCACTAATGTAATCTTTACTGTGTTCATTAGTGCTGCTGGGTTAATGCTTTTTAACTGTTACGACAATAATTCATGCACAAAATAGAACATCTTTGCTATTTTATATCACAGAAGGCAGAGATTGGGCACAGATGTTCTCATCTTAATTTAGCTTTTAAACTTATTTTATTACATAACTGTAAAATCTTGTTGTGTGAATCGTCATATCCTAATGGAGATTACTTTTTCCTCATCCAAAAGCCCCCAAAAATGAAAGGACGTGGGGGTGACATAATATAATCTGGAAAAAACTCCTCAGTCTGTAGGGGGCATTTTGCTTTTCAGAATTATCAGACCTTGTCAAACTTTTTTTTTCCTTTTCATCTTACTACAGTCAGGTATCCACTCTTTCCTTTAAAAATAAGAGTTAGTTGGGCTTTATTAAATGTTTCTGAAAAGAGGCTGTTTTGCTGCTTCCAAGTAGATTGTTAAGAATGTCCAAAGGGGGAATTTTTATATGATTGTCTTTCAGAGACTAGCCTAACTGAGGTGATTATAGTTGTCTGGATTTATTTCTGCTAACATTGTGCAATTCTCATTTTAAACACAATCTGTTCCCCTTGGTTTCTTTGTTTTCCTCCAAAGAGCGCGCCATTGACAATTGTTGCTCTGAATTTAGGGAATCAGCATTAAAAACCAGCGAAATTATCGTCATGTAGGGAACAAGTTGAATAAAAACTGACTTGCTCTTCAGATGGAATTCTGATCTAAAATGACAGTGAAAAATTGCTTCAATGTTTGCTTGGTGGTTGGAGTTTGTTGGGATTGGGTGGGGTTTTTTGGGGTGCTTACTGATAAGTTTGCTAAGCATACAAGTTGTAAGAGCAGTTTTCCTGAAGTTCAGGAAGTTCATCTGGGGACTTGAGGTCAGCCTAGGTTCTTTCTTTTGCATATACCATTAGTGTAATGAATCTGCAAGTCAACTTAAGCTTTGAAATCTACTGAAAAAATAGAGCTCTGTAGCATTAGTACTGCTGAAAGAAACAAGATTCCTGGTGGTTTTCATGCATCAATAAATATTAGATCTAAAGTTTTAAGTAACTTAATCTGTGCTTATTCTGATTTTTTCGGTTGTAGAGTCAGATGCTTAAAAAGGTTACATTTTTCAAAAGAGGTGTGTATGTATTAGTATTTTGCATATGATTATCTCTTGTGTTGGTGTCATTCTTACCAAGTTCTTTCTTTGGAGTAGATGCCTTCTTTAAGACATGAATAGCCTTTGACACCTTTTTAAAAAAGAAACGGCAAGTTTGCCTGCTTTATACTAGTCACCTGTCACACAGCGCTGCTATTGTCTGACTAATTTTAAGCAATACTTGGAAGTAGTCAAACATCTATAAAAGTTTTCATTGCATTGAAGAATCAATTATTTTGTGAGAGCAGAACTTTGTGAATACTTGGTGGCTAAAAACTATTTGGTTGAATCACAACTGTGAGAACTTATAACAGGCTTCTTTGTATTAAAGATACTGTCTAATTTTTTTCTTCTCCCTACCTGTTTACCACATTTTATAGTTTGCTTTGGAAGAACATTGGTAGAACGTGTTGGTATTGAGAATATGAAGACCTGGGCAGAAGTAAATCGAGGTGCCATTATTCTTTGTTGGTACGTAAGTCACATGGCTATTTCTGAGTAGGTTCCAGTGTTAATTTCTTGAAAACTAAGGGAACATCAGTTGAAATTTCTACCAGCAAAATGCCATTTTTTGCTTAGTGTGTACTGCCTTTCATCCCACTGATAAGTCTGTGATGGAACAAGCTATTGGAAAGATTCAAGCCAGAGTTTCCATAGGTTGTTCCTTGAGCTCAGGCTTTTGCAGGACTAGGAAGTAGCTCAGTGCTGGAAAATCTTAAGATTAAAAATCAAAGTTATTATTAAAATCGTGCCTGCCATGTCTTGTTTTACAAGCAGAAAATTCTCAAAAAAGCACTCCATAAATAGCTACATCAAAATAATTAACTCTGAAATACCTGTGACCGGCTGGCTGCAGCATACAAGAATCTAGATTTCTTTTTTTTTTTCTTTTTTTTTTTTTGTAAACTTACTGCTTTATGTTGCTGCCTTAATTACAGAGCCTAAGTATCTCCCATACTGAAGTAGGAAAGTGTTTGGAATAGTCCGTACAAAAGAACAGACCATGCAAAGGCTTACAATGAGCTTACTGGCTCACAACTTCAAAACAGTGAACTGTGCAACTAGTGAGATCAAAAAGACCCCATAGGAATCGGACTGCCATTAACATTTTGTTTCATCAAATGCAAACAGCTACATTAATCATCGCTGTTTTCACTTTGTAACTACCTGTTGGTTTCGGGTCACAGAAACCCAAGCTTTTGTCTTCAGCCTGAAGTGTGTGGTCTGTGTTCTGGAACTGCTGGGTCAGCATTGCACTGTTGGCTCCTCATAAAGGCTTGCACTGAGCCAAAATCCGCAAACAATTCAAACAGACAATATCATTTTGAAAAATAAAAACTTCTTTTCCCTTTTTTTCACCCCACTTCTCCCTCTCCTAAAGTTACTTTAGATTCCTTGCTGTTTGCTTTCCATCTCTACACTTTACAATTTTAAGACAGTGAGGCTACTTTGACATTCATGGTCTTTTGCAAAGTGAATTAAAAGCTGTTTGTACTAATAGGACTTTTGTTAGTTAATCAGAGTTTAATTCTAACTTTTAGTTCATAACCATTGAGAGCACTAGTGAGAAGTGGTAGTAGAAAAGTAGTTGCAATCCAGATACAAAACCAGTTTATGCAACATCAAAATAGTCTCATGGATCTGGCTCTTAAGATTGATTACCTGCTAAAATAACAGTTTTTCTTTGCCTGTCATAACAGGCCTTTAAAATTCAATAAATGCATCTAATCCCTTTAAGTTATCTGATCCTACACACGCATGTCCAGTTGAGGTTTGTTATAAAGGCTTGTTCACTGACAGTATATTAATGCTTAGACTTTTTTTCCCTGACAAGGCTGAGGAGATTCATTTAACATGTGGTGTTGCTGGTTTATGTACTAAGCTGTTTTGACTGTCCAAATAAAATTGCAAAGTAAATTAGTGGAATTTTTTCCATGTATAACACTTTAATAATTGTTTGGCTGTCACTGTGACAGTAGTCTCCTAATAGGTTTTGAAGACTTACAGAAAAAACAGGAAACTAGTAATTGCTTATTAGCAAAAAACAGGACACGAGTGGTGTATTTTATTGAAAAGTCTTTTGAGGAATGGCAGTCTTTCCCTCTCTCTCCTATTACTCATGGCACTAGTGGGTTGGGCTTCGACAAGTGTGCTTTGTTACCAAGCAGGGGAGCTTCTCTCCTAGATTGTAATTTTTCAGCAATACTGAAACTCACCTAACAGGAAAGAGAGATAAAAGTGTGGGGGAGGAGTGTGTGTTTGTTTGTTTGCTAGAATTTTGGTTTTTATTTTAATTAAATCTGAATTCTTTGTAATTTGAACTTCTCTTCATGACTTTTTAGGCATGACGACCTTTTGTTCAGGCAGCTGAAAATAGACAAACATAACCAGCTGCTTTTGTTCCATTTCATGTGACACCTGCGTACCTCACTAACATGTAGTAATTAATCTCATCTTTGTTTAACTGCACACATTGAAGTTGAGAGTTTACCTAAATCATACAGCGATGATTAATTTCATTTAGTTTGGTATAGATAACTTTAATATTTTTTTACATAAAATAATCGTTGAGTCTTAAAAAATTCAGATACTTCCTTTGTCATAAAGGAGCTCAAATCCCTTACACAGAGGTAATTTTTCAGACGCAACCAGTTCTCCCTCAAGCTATAATTGATTTTTGTTTTGTTGTTGACTTGCAGAAGCCATCTGTCACTTGTGTGCAGATCTGAAACTCAGAATTACTTGGTAGTCAGTCCATTTGAAGATTTTTTGGCTTTCAAGTCATTTAAGATTATTCACCAGTTATGAGCAGTTCATTGCGTGTGCTTGATTGCTTATTTGCTTAGTATTCTCTGGACCTTCTCCTTTCATTGCCCTACTTGTTTTTAATTTGATTTTTATAAAAAAGTCCAGGGCCTGATTCTGATCTAGGACAAGTGTGAAGAGTCCTAAGGTAATGAGAGGGCTCTTTGCAGACATTACAATCCAACTTCATGTAAATAAAGTGTTGTAAGTACTTGAATGTCATGGGTGCTGGTCTATTTATGTTTCTACATCTGACTTCTTGGTATTTTTTAATTTGTCAATGATATGTAACATCAGGGTAGAAAATGGATAAAAACACACTTGATCAAATGACTCTTTGATTTCTATATGCCATTTCTATAACCCGTAAAAGTTATGTTTCATATCCACAAAATACATAGGTGTCTGCTTACCAGGTCTTAGAAGAACTTTCGGAATAATAGTTAAAAACAAACCCCAACAACCTATGTTGGTCTTTTGGCTGTATTATCATTAAAAATATCACATCTTGAAATAACTGTGGATCCCAGAAGTCTGAAAGCAGCTTTACACGTGTAGCTGTTGGCAGATGAAATTTATTTTTAGAAATATATAAAATGCAGTCCAGAGTGTCTTGCTGCTTTTTATGCTTTTTGTCCCTGGTGGTGAACCATGCAAATCTCTCCATGTTAAGTACCGATGTGTTCAGCACATCCTTTGTCACTACTCTTGACTTTCTTGCTGTTATCAGAGGTACATGACTCAGAGAAAAGCTGAGAAAGTATCACCCTCACCTATGTTGAATTCAGTTTTAAAGAAGGTCTCCTGATTAAATAGCAGTGTCATAGCTAAAAGTGTAACTGAAGTTGCTGCTAGAAGTTGTTAGTTGTAGTCATAATGTAGGAATGAAGATGCTGAAAACAGTGGTGGTGTCAGATGGGCATCCCATGCTTTACTGCCTATAGTTTTGCCATTCTGCACAGGATTTGGAGTCTTAAAGAGACAAAATTTAAATCTCACTTTAAGCTACATTAATTCCTTTTCTGTCTTACTCAGTCCAGCTTGCTGTGTCTAATCGTTGTTTAAAAAGTAGGCAGGAAATGAGCCTTTAGGTAGCTGCAAATTTTGGAGCTGTTTGGAAGAATCCTGGAGATAGTGAAGACTTGTAGTATGCAGCCTGCTTGGTACCGGTATGTGTGGGTGTTATAGTTTGTTTCCAATAGTTTATTTGTATGCCAGTGCAACTTGAAATTGTGTTCTAGATTCCACACGTTGGCTGTAGAAAACGTTAAGTTTTTTAGGCAGTGTTCACTCAACATTCTGAAATAGCAAAACAGGTGTGCCATTACTTCTACTGATTTTGTATAATAATACAAGAACATTTCACTGTTACCCAAAGGAAGAGGAGGAAGAGGAGAAGGATAATCACTGCCTAGTTTGATCTGGATAGTGCAGAAGCTTTTTCTTTCCTGATAGTAACTTACAGTTTATGATGAATTTTCTTGTTTCTGGGCAAGAAAAGTTATTTGGGAAAGCTGGTTTGTTTTCCAAAAGTTATATCTGAAAAAGAACAGAACTGGTAAGGCTCTGTAGTCCTGTGCTAAATTAAGCACAGAAGTACAATAGTGAAAGTACTTCATGTGTATTAGATGTACTTCACTGCATCCAGTTTTAGGACACCCATTACAAGAGAGGTATCAAGAACTGGGGTGAGTTTAATGGAGGATGACCAACATAGTCATGGGCTGGATCCCTTGGCCTTGAAGGAGAGTCTGTGGGACTGGGACTGGTTCAGCTGGCAGAAATGACAGATGTGAGGCACTCAACAGCATCCTTGGCACCAGAGGGGATGGAGGAGGGCTGAGCTCTCCACAACAGTGCTTGCATGGTGGGAGGGTGAGAGGCAGCGGCACATGGGATACTCAGGATGGAGATAAGGAGAAGCCTTTTCCCCATGGGGACAGCCCAGTCTGATTTATCTTGTGTTGGTTGTGTTCTCACTTGGTGTTTCATGCTTCCTGAAAAGTTTTACACCTTTTTATTATAGGAGGTGATAGAATTTGCCCTGAACTATGTTCTTCCTGAATAGTTGTTGTTTCCTTACATGGACAGCCTGTTTTCCTATGACCTACATGCTGACCTTTGACATCCTTGTTTTTTTCTCTGTTTCTTGTAGCCTTCTCCGGAGCACCGATCAAAAAGTGGCAAATACAGTCAAAAAAGGACTGAAAAAGCTTGTCCCAAAGTTGAAGCTGAATAAGAATGTAAAAGGAATAGAAGCATTACTGGAGAAATTGACTTCCTAGTGTAAATGAATCTAAAAAGACAATGTACATCAATGAACCAACTGAGAGTTGGTAAGATTTTGTACCATGGTTGTTTTAAGAAGCAGCGTATGCATTTGTAAATTAAAGAATTTCTAAAACAACTTCTCTGTTGTACTCATTCTGTTGTGTGCAGTAAAGAGTTGCTCTCAGAGATTGAAATCTCAAGAAGATTTAAGAGCTAGTGGAAACTTCTGAGCTTGTAATCAAGAAGTTAAATCTTTCCTGATAAACGTTTTGAGCCTCGTTAAAATTTGCGTGTGTGTTGTCATGGTTACCATAGAAACAGAAGCATCTGTTGCGGAGATATTCTTGTGTACTAGGCAAATACACTTGTTCTTAATCCCCTTCCCTCCTGGTTTCCTCAAAAAACAAAGCAGAAAAACAACTTGAGTCCCATTCCTGCCCTGTGAAGGAGTGATGGAGGCTCTCATCCTTCAGGAACTAACAAGAAGAGAATTAAAATACTGTCTCTACCCTAATTTGATCTAGAAAAACCAAGCCAATATTTTATTTTCTCATCATAAGCAAAGAAAAAAAAAAAACCCAACCCAAAACTTTCTTGGTAAGGTCATTTGTACAACACCCTGGTAGTGTTTAATGCCATGCTGATAGACTTATCCAAACAGAGGCCCAAATTAATTAAATCTCCAAATGTAGGAGTCACTCTTCACTGTTGCTTAGCCTGATAGGATGTGGCTCCATTTTTAAGACCAGATGGTTAGCCACTATTTATAGAATCATAGAATGGTTTGGGTTGGAAAGGACCTCAAAGATCATCTAGTTCCAACCCCTCTGCCATGGGCAGGGACACCCTCCACTACACCAGGTTGCCCAAAGCCCCATCCAACCTGGCCTTGAACACTTTCAGGGAGGGGGCTGCCACAACCTCTGGGCAACCTGTTCCAGTGCCTCACCACTCTAAGAGTGAAGAATTTCTAACATCTAATCTAAATCTACCCTCCTTTAGTTTAAACCTGTTNCCCAAGTACTTTTCCTCAGGGCTGCTCTCGATCCGTTCCCTGCCCAGCCTGTAGTTGTGCTTGGAATTGCGCCGACCCATGTGCAGGACCTTGCACTTGGCCTTGTTGAACTTCATGAGGCTTGCACATGCCCACCTCTCAAGCCTGTCAAGGTCCCTCTGGATGGCATCCCTTCCCTCCAGCGTGTCGACCACACCACACAGCTTGGTGTCGTCAGCAAACTTGCTGAGGGTACACTCCATCCCACTGTCCGTGTTTCCAGCGAAGATGTTGAACAGTGCTGGTCCCAGTACCAACCCGTGAGGAACACCACTCGTCACCGTTCTCCACTTGGACGTTGAGCCGTTGACCACAACTCTTTGAGTGCGACCATCCAGCCAGTTCCTTATCCACCGAGTGGTCCATCCATCGAATCCATGTCTGTCCAATTTAGAGACCAGAAACATAAAGTACAGTGCAACTGATTGGAAGCTGGCAGTGGTTAAGTGAACTGGCTTAAGTTTCTGTATTGTACATACTTCAAATCAGTCTCCTAAATTATTATTGTCAGAGGTCATGATGATCCACAACTACAACTGCAGTCCATCGGGAACTGCAGTGCTCAGCACCCATGAAAATCAGATTACCTAGTTTGAAACTCAAGATTTATACGCTTAGCATGAGGTAGAACACACTGGTTCTCTAAGGAGCACCTGTGTGTATACAGGTGCTGAAATTGTTAGGTACATTTTCTAGGTGTGTATATTTAAGTATAAATAGTTTTGCCAAAGCAATGAAATACATTGTTTTGCCTTAATAAGTAATCTCTTGCTTCTTACTGGTCCTGTCTAGGAGGAACATTTTTAGTATAAAAAAATGACAAGATGCCTGAATAGGCAAATTAAAAAAAAATAAACCCAACTGGAATTCATGGTTTGCTTTGGTTAATTTAAACAGTACGTGAATGTTAGGACAAATGTTTCTAACATTGATTGTTTCTGTTTGTATTTGCTGATTTACTCATACTTTGCTGACTGTGCTTCCCTCTAATTCCACCTAGGCTTATGAGTACTAATAAATACTTAAAGGTTAATCCCAATTAGACCTGATTGGCACTGGCATTAAATGTTCATGCTTGTAAACACATCCTCTCAGTTACTCAAGGTTGCAGTTCATTAGGTTCTGTAACAGGATTTTCTTTTGTGACAATTAAACAGATCATTTTAATTAGCCACAGATAATTAATTTAAACTGTAGTGAACTCTTTCTAAATAAGTCTGTTACTGCCAAAACCCACAATAAAATATGCAACAGATTTGTGACTGAGTAATTAGTGGTAGAGTGAAACAGTGGGGGAAAAAATACCTGATACAGCCCTTTTCAATTTTCAGGTTATTGAGGGTAATAAACTAATGCTTAGAATCTGGCACAGACATATTTCCAATCAACAGAATTAAAGGGAGTAGTGAATGTAAGTCATAGCTAAAGATAGATATTAACTGAATAGTAAAAAAGCTGTGTGAGAATGTCTGCTTATGTGACTCTGATTTGATGCTTTGATTGTGTGCCTTAATTCCCATTGCTTTAACTGAATGTCTACCAAACAGTTTATTTGCATTTTTGAGACTGTGTATATGATTTATTTTAAATTATGTGTAGTAATTTGGAGTGACTACTGATTTTCCTTACCACAATTTAAGAAATGCCACTCTTGATTAAGCAGACATCAGTTAAGGTTATGCTAAAGATGCCACTATTTTCCTACCAGGAAATAAACATAAATTTTACTATCAAGGTATGTCTTTAATGTCAGTTGAAAGCAAATTCTGAAATAGCCTAATGGAAGGAGAGGAAAAGGAGCTTATGGGGCATACTAAAGACTTGCAGTGGCTTAAGGTACATCACAGAGTGGGCTAATTTTTCTCACTGAAGAAGTGGGTTGGATGCAGTGCCATTTCTGTCCCAGTCTGCTGCAGGTCTCTGACTGTGTGAAGACTGAAAGATAAATTGTTTGAAAGACTCTGAAGCAAAAGTGTTTTTTTTTTTCAGTGTGTCCTTTTTCTTTTGTTTGAAATGTACTTGGCAAGGACTTCTGCCTACTTCAGATTATCCAAACTGCTCAAATTATGCTAGCATCTTAATACAGCTAGCAGTACTTTTTTTTATTGTCAGGAAGACGATGGAAGTGCACGTGCAGCAAGTGTCTGCATCTGTGCCACTTGCTCAGAAGAGGGGCTGTTGAGGAATTACAGGGCTCCTGTTTTAAAGCTGTCATCCAGAGGTGAAGTGACTGTCCCCTTGGCCATCCAGAGCTAACACCTCTCTCTTTCACTTCACGTAGCAGAAGTTAAAGAGTGAACGGCCAATGTTTAATCATTGTGAATGCTAGGGCAGAAAGTGGTGATTATTATTTTATTTTTGGTTCTTAGAAGGGGGGGTGGGGGGGCTGTAACCTTGGTAATAGTGTATATTTGTGTGTAATAGTGTATTTCCCATTACCTTGGAAATAGGGGTGTACAGATAGGTACTATTGCAACTTAATACCTCTTAGTTTAAGGTACAAAAAGGACCACCTTTCTCCTTTGCTGCTGACAGCAGGACATACCAAGAACAAGCAGTGTTTCAGTTTTCCACTTGCTCTCCACCAGCTTGCCTTTTCTTCAGAAGCAAAAAATGTACACGATGACTCTGAGTTTGTTTCTGAGTGCAGAACTGAGGACAAAGTGGGGTCAGCAGAAAATGAAGAATGATTGAAGTAGCTGAGAAATAAAAAGGGACATGTCACATTGCAGGCAGACTGTGACCCATAAGCTGTGAGATTTTCTTTCTTACTCCTGTCCATCTCTTGTCTAGTTGGGCTGCAGACTTGTCAGAATGGGCACAAGGTCCTATCCACGTATGTACACCACTTGGCACTTAGCACTTTCTGTGTAAGTGTTCCTACTGTTCCTGTGGTGTGTCTAAGAAAATTTAAAATGGTACTAATCAGATATTAAAAGTAAGTTTTTTTCATTTCTTGCATCTTTAAAACAGATTCATGTAAGTGTTCATTGCACTAATCAAGACATTTCCTTCTGACTTCTTGGAAGAAATCTGCAGTGTTAAACAGTTTGCATTTTCAAGTTCAAGATCATTGTCAAAACCCATTCCTTTTGCCTCACTAGCGTGCACAGCATTCCTCAGCTGCTTTGTGAAAATGCAGAAGTTCATTTATGGTAACCATGCTCTTCCCACAATTTTCTCCTGTTTTCTGCTTAGGGTTTAAAGCTCTTGTATTGAGTGGCTACCTTACATGCTCCATTCTGTAAGTGGCACTTTCTTTCACTGTTAACAATATGTTGTTTAAAGCTCCTTGCTTTATTTTCTGTGTCTTGCTTTGAGTGCCTGGACTGTTAGGATATGTAACCTTTTTCAAGACTGGATAATGGTAGATACAGTTGTACTAACCGTCTAGTAAAGAGAAACAGGCATTACTGGGAAGGATTGCTATTTAAGAAATATGAATCTATCGTATTATACTCCACCTTTTCCTTTTCTCCAGTCCTTGTAACTGCAAATTTCAGCAGTGCCAGCTTACCTTGATGTGATCTTTTCTTTGAAGTGCATGCAAAGGGCCTAACCCATTTGGCTGTAGCATCCAAAGTAGTAACTAGGGAGAATATCATTCACAAGCTGTACTAGGGGGAGGGACTGAGGGAAGACAAGGTCACTGATGGCTGGAAAACTGGAAAATGTACCAGGTAAACTCAATCTTAGTTATCAGCAGTAATTTCTTACACATGCTAAATTTAATTTTATATATCTTTGCAATTCTCTCTTGCAATAGTCATGTAGTTAAGTTTTGTCAAGGACCATACTAGTTGAAGTGGATTTAGTCATCATCTGCTGCCATGGGAGATGGTTTTAATTGTTGGATTTTTAAGCTTTTTCAATCAGTTCCTGCAGAGCATTGATAACTTTTTGATGCAGGTGGTGGAGGAGCTGACAAGAAGAGGGTTGCTGCTGGACCTTGTACTAACAAACAAAGAAGGAGTGGTTGGGGATGTGAAGGTTGGGAGCAGCCATGGCTGCAGTGACGATGAGATGGTGGAGTTCAGGATCCTGCATGGAAGAAGCAGGACAATAAGTAGCCTGTAGCTAGTGGTGTGCCCCAGGGGTCAGTACTGGGTCCAGTTTTGTTCAACATATTGACAGACAAGAGGATAGAGTGTACCCTCAGCAAGTTTACTGGCAATAGAAAACTGGGAGGAGCGGCCGATGCAGCAGAAGGCTGAGCTTCCATTAGCAAGATCTGGACAGGCTGGAGAGTTGGG
>VXBL01000493.1:187851-219179 GCA_013400195.1 Aramus guarauna | reverse complement strand
CAACCCACGGGGCTTTTGCCTTTGTTTGTCCGGTCTCCTCCCCACCTGCCGGGGGAGCGGTGAGCGAGTGGCCGCCTGGTGCTCGGCTGGGCCTCAACCACGTCAACGGGTGAACTATGGCAACAGTTATGTTCTTTGAATAAGATGCTGGGCAATATGAAAGACTGCATAATAAAAATGGTCTAGATGTGCATGTATGGTTGCTACACATGAAGATGTACTAATGAAAACTCACTTTAAATTAAAGTTAAGTTGTAACATTGAGCTTTAGAAAATGCCCAAATCTTGTTGGCTTTTGTTTGCATAAACATTATAATGTACTGTTTAACTCAAAACAGATTTCTGTTGCTTATTTATTTATTTATTTATTACCCTTTCCAGTACAATCTTGTTGCAAAGTTGCTGTAGCAGGATATGTCTTATAAAGAAGCTATTTCCAAGATAAGAACTTGGTTCTTTTAGATTGCCTTGCATTTCAGCATTTCCTTTGCTACTACAGTAACAATGAGATCTTTTGTCTCGTTAGTTAGTGACTTGGTGCTTAATGTACCTTTTCTTGTGATAGAGAAACAACAGCTTAGCTAAAAACTCTCCTACTCCAGGTTTTGGTAGGCACTGTCACAAATACTAATTTTGAAAAATCTATTGGAATTGTATGCACTCTGCACCTCTGAACAGAGCCACTGCTTGGTTTTGCTATTTCTATAGTTTTACTAATGTTACCAGTGAAAGGTATGTTCATAGGCAGCTCTGCTTCTCATTTCAGAAAATAACCAGCTTTTTCCCCCACTTATGAGTTGGAGCTGTTTAACTGCCTCTCTGATAGCATTTCACAGTCTGAGAAGAGCCACGGTCAATGCGTGTGACAATAAGTAAGTGACAAAAAAAAACAGGTGGGGAGAGAGCAATCTTATGCTTAAGGCCACTTTTTCATGCTTCTAGCTAACAGAGAGTTTTGCTTTCCTTTAGCAGACTTTCAGCTGGGGCTGATTGCACTGGTGCTTGTTTTTACTGTTGGTCGGCTGCGTGCAGCACAGCAATACTGGGGACTGAGATGCTCCTGGCGTGTGCGCTGCTGGCTGGGCTGCCCCAGACATGCTGCCAAAAGATGCAACTGCCTTTCTGTTCAGTGTGCTGATGGTTTTAGTTTTGGCACAAAAATAAGATGCTTGTGCAAAGGCTGTGGCTCATAGGTACAAACACTTAGCTTGTTGAAGTCCTGCAAATGATTTGAAACCAGGGTAATTGTACTGACAGGTCCTTCTCTTAAAATGTGTGGTAAAGCAAACTGTATCCATTGTTTTATACTAAATTTTTTCTGACCTTATTTCACACCTGGATTTCTCCTTAAGCAGTGTACCTGCACACTTTATTTTTATAGAGTAGCACTCTCACTGTGTATTTTATAGCAGATATCTGCTTATGACCATTTAAAGATAAAACTCTACCAGAACCTATGGTATGTCCTGCATTGCTATGCATTACTTGGGGCATACAAGGAGCAGCTGTTGCTCACTTCAGAATGGAGGAGAAACACTCATCTGATGAAAAACCGTGTCTCATGCCCAATGAGCACATGCTGGCCTGAGGCTGCTTTCTGGGCTGGAGTTTCTGCACCCAGGCTCCTCCATGGCACAGGGCTGTTGGGAGCTGCAGCTGGTGGGCCTGGGGCAGAGCTGTCCTCGGGCTGCTGTTACGGTCCTGGATGGCCTTTGAGTTGGGAGGGAGTAGGCTGCTGCCCCTTGCTGCTGCTCAAGCAAGATGTCTTGGAGAGCATCTGCTTCCTCACATGTGTTAAGCAGTTAGTGTGGTGAGCAGTAGCAGTTTGTCCGGTTTGCTGTACTAAGCCTTGATGCCCCTGGGGATTAAGAAAGAAACCATTTCTATGTCATGAGGCATCACAGCTTTCTCCCTGTGCTTTAGCAGACTGTCCTCTGCCTTCTGGCCTAGCCTGCCATTGCTGGCAGTAGGGTTAACCTGCTTTACATACACTAGGTAAATGCTAACAGAAGTTCACTGTTTTGGAAATAACATATGTTTTGGGGGATTCAAAGGCAGCCACTTGCACCTTCAGTATCAAGTTGTGAGTAATGGTGTAGTAATACCTGCCTAATAACTGCCATCTGCCTAGGCTTTATAAACATTAATATTTAGCTTCCGTATGTGCTGTGATTTCATTTCATGAGAAATATTCCAGTACTGGGTGAGTAAATGGGTCTGACTGCAGGAATATACTGCCACACAGCTCCCCAAAGCCTAACCCTTGGCAGAAACTCTTCACTAACACAGATAAGCATCTTCCTGAATAGCAATCTGTGCGGGCAGATGCAAGGGACGGTTCAGCCAAGGTGCTTGATGGGGCTTTTTTCTTGCCTTGTCTGTTTTCAGTGACAGATACTAGAGCTCTTGGACTCCCTGACCACTGAACATTCCCAGGGACCTGGCCTGTCACAGTGTGCATTGAGATTGTCCGCTGAGAGCTGACTTCCACCAAGTGTGGGAGTTGTGTGTTGGTACAGAATCTGCTCCTGTCATGGCTTTCCTGGTAATGAGCCTGTGCTGTTTCTTTGCGCACTCTGGCATCTTCAGCAGCTAAGAGAGCAAGTTATCAATAATGCACATTAATGGTATTGTTAGCTGGGGCAGGTCTAGCCAGCATGTTCATTAAACAGCTCTGAGGCTTTCTAGGGCTAACTAAAATTTCTTCCTGATTAATAGTGGAAGTTGGAGTTTAAGGGGCCTCCCCTAGAGAGCACAATTGCTTTTTCTGAAGTCTGTGAAGGTCATCAGATTCCCGAGGCCTGATCCAGAGTTTCATAAAATGGCAGGAATTGTTCCAGGGATTCCAGGGGGACTCCTCAGCTCTTGTGTTTGCCAGTTTAGAGCATTGCCTCTGTTAATCAGACAAAAAAACAAAACAAAACCTCTAAAAAAATTTTAAGGACTCACAAGACATAACTATGTCAAAATCTCACATCCTAAATTCAACTAATTTGTGAAACTGTTGTAGATTAATCTTCCATCCAATTCCTTTTGTGAATTTAAATGTGTTTACAGTGCTGTGTGCCTATTTTCGGTACTGTGTGTTTTTAGATCAGAAGTGCTTGCTTTCCATGTATTTGACGCTCATTATACTCTTCTTTCTCTGCTGACTGTGCTTGTCTATCAGTGAAGAATCAGAATGAGGAAGTTGAGATGGTTGTGGCGCCACAGACTATTTATGCTCCCCGCCCAACCCCCCCAACTCCTTTGCTTCTGTCGATGTCAGTTATTTCTCCAGCTGCAATTATACATTTCTGACAGTAGTGCAAGTGGATTTTTTTCCTTTTGCATACCTGCCACTACAGGCCTTTAGGACATGTTTGGGAAGATGATGAAAAACAGACCTGGAGAACTAGTGTCAAAGAAACTTGTGAGCAGAGGTTCACAAGGTCTTGGAGGCTCATAACCAACGTGTTATATTTTAGAAAGCATTTGCCGCTCTCCGACCAAAAAGGATACAGCAAACATTTTGATTAAACAGCATTGTACTATTACAGCATGGTTACCAACCCAAAGGGACAGTTAATGAGTGCCATGTACTGCACCATAAACATTCTGGGAGGATGTTTATATGCCTGTAGCCCTGTCATGTCTAAAGAATGATACTTCCTTCAGAAGTCTGTGAGTATCACAATCCCTGTTTGAGGCTATCTGGAGTGATTGTGGTCAATTAACAAAACAAAACAAACAAGAAAGCTGATAAATCCGAGACATAATGGAGACTACTTCCTATGAGACGCCTTATGACTTGCAAATTTTGCAAGTGGTTAGGGACAGATACAGCATTTTTCATCAGAACAGTGCATCTGCTTTTAATGAAATTACTTCCATTTATGTATGTGCATAAGTATTTGCAAGATCTGAAAGTCTTGGGGACTGCATGTACAGCAGAACGCTTGCATCACCATCTAGCATCTAGTCTCCATATATAACTTCTGCTATAAAAACTGCCAAACAAGATCTATATTGCTTGCTTTGGGTGGGTTCCAGTTTCCATTCTGTCCTGAGAACAAGATTCCAGCATCATGCAAGAAAGGGAGGGAATTGCATAGCAAATTAGCACTTGAAATGCAGTGATTTGTAGGTCACTTTACCACCGGGCAGTCCTCATAAAATAACTTGCTTCTTTTAAATTATTTGTACCAAGGGATCCAAGCTGTGAGATGCATATGATATGTAGTACATCTTACAAAACTAAGTTCAATTTACTCGACTTTTTCTATAAATCAGTTCTCCACAGAGTGTTTGGTTTCAATAATAATCCAAGTCACAAAGAAGAGTTAGTAAACCTCATCTGCTTTCCTCATAGCACAAAATAAAAAGTGTTCATTGCTGATACATTCTTGGATATGGAGAGACAGAGGTGTGATAATATGCCTTGGAGAAGTTTTAAAAAAAAATCAGTTGAGAGTGAAATTATGAATCTGTTAGGATTCTGTTAAGAGATTATTTCCAGTTTTATATACATACCTGCTGGATATGATAGTTCTTTCAACTTATAAACCAGAGTAAATGTTAATATTCATAGAATTATAGAAAGACTTGCNCTCACAAGAGTGGAGTAGAAGGGCAGAATCACCTCCCTCGACCTGCTGGTCACACTTCTTGTGATGCATATTGCTGGGTCATGTTGAGCTTATTGTCCACCAACGCCTTCTCCTCAGGGCTGCTCTCAATCCATTCTTCACCGATCCTGTTTTCCAACAAACTACCTGCTGTACTTGGGCACAGCCGTGAAAATAATTTTGAGCAGCAGAGAAACATCTTGTTCTGTATGCGAATAACCCTGTACTACTTAGTGAAAAGCTGTCTGTGGGGACCTGGCAGCACTCAGGGTTACACCACTGCATGGGAATCCAACCTCTAACTTTTCAGCCTACTGCTGTGCAGGCTTGCCTTTATAATGTGCCATACAATCCTCCTCACATGGTGACTATTTTCTTTGGTGCCAGTGTCCTGTGAGCCTCAGTATCATATTTTCCCAGACTTCTGCACCCTGGATTTTGGATGTATGGGGTCCTAAGTCATCCATGGCTCTGGGATGCTGTGAATTCAGATTCGCAACAGCCCAGAAATATGCTCAGGCATCTCACACCTGTGCTGAAAGCTAATTCATGTTTTTTTGCTTGCAGCAGAGAAACAGCAGGGCAAATCCACAGTAGATATTTGGGAGTGTGTTACAGAACAGTCAGAACTTTCCTACCCATGCCAGAAGTGGAAGGATGTGACTTCATCACATCCTGGTCTCATGGAAAGAGATCCTATTTTTCCTTCAGACAGGGAGTTTCCAAACTTCTCAGGAGCTGTAGGTTATTTGAAAATCTACATAAGTTTCCCAGAAGGCTGCAGTTCTTTGCCAGCACATGAAACTTGTCATAGAGCCAGGGGAAGCTGCTATTGCCATTGCTGTTCTGCCAGTGATGGCACCCAAGCAAGCAGAATTTGGGAATCAGTTCTGCAGAGATGTCTCCTCTGGTCCATGCCATAGCATGCTTTTGTCTTTGGAGACAATGGAAGCAAATTCTGACCTTATCTGCAAGTATTGCTGCTGCTGAGTGATTGAGATTGATAATAAGAGCCCAACATCTTTTCATGGTTAATTAGTTTAAAATGAGAATAGCTCTTATATTCACTGCTGACTATCAGAGACAATAATTACAGGAGTATTTTGTATGAACAATCCATATCCTGTTCACTTGGGCTGGTGCCGCTACCCAGCTAAATGTTTCAGAAAAGACTATTCACTTTTCAAGATGATCACTAAAAATTGATTAATGGGAGAGTTCTCTTCAAAGGGTAAAAGGAGGACAGGCTCCTCTGAGCAGTGCTTGTCAGATAAGTGTGTATGTTGAGTGGAGAATGGTGCACACAGACTGGGGGTCACTGCCTTTCTAGCTTTGTGATCTGAAGACTTCCTTTCCAGAAGTCATGCTGCAGTGCCTCGGCAATTCCTGGGTGAATCACGTGTGTGTAATAGATAAAGCCCTTTCTCTCTTGATTAGATGAATGTTAGACTAGGGCTGCCAAATTTCAGGGGAGAAACAAACTTTATTAACTGGGCAAAACAACAGATGCCAGACCTTTTACATACAGTGGAAAAGGAAATAAAGCACAAAATCCAAAATAGAAGGATGCAGTTTTCTATCCAATCATGCATACTTCCTATTACCTAATTACTGAGATGAAGATATTAAAGCATGCAAATGAAGTGAGCTTCAGTACGTGCAATGATATACTTGTGAAGGAAAACATACCTCGAGAAGTTGCAGTTAGAATCTGTGTAGAAGCATATTTTGACCAGTTGCTATTAAGTGTCCCAATATTGGCAAAAAATTAACTTAGATTATCTAATAATTCTGGCTAGATAGCCGAGCCCAGAGAGTGGTGGTGAATGGAGCTAAATCCAGTTGGCGGCCAGTCACAAGCGGTGTCCCCCAGGGCTCAGTGCTAGGGCCGGTCTTGTTTAATATCTTTATCAATGACCTGGACGAGGGGCTCGAGTGTGCCCTCAGTAAATTTGCAGACGACACCAAACTGGGTGGGAGTGTTGATCTGCTCGAGGGGAGGAGGGCTCTGCAGAGGGACCTAGACAGGCTGGATCGATGGGCCGAGGCCAACTGTATGAGGTTCAACAAGGCCAAGTGCCGGGTCCTGCACTTTGGTCACAACAACCCCAGGCAACGCTACAGGCTTGGGGCAGAGTGGCTGGAAAGCTCCATGGCAGAAAACGACTGGGGTACTGGTTGACAGCTGGCTGAATATGAGCCAGCAGTGTGCCCAGGTGGCCAAGAAGGCCAATGGCATCCTGGCTTGTATCAGGAATAGTGTGGCCAGCAGGAGTAGGGAAGTGATTGTGCCCCTGTACTCGGCGCTGGTGAGGCCGCACCTCGAATACTGTGTTCAGTTTTGGGCCCCTCACTACAGGAAGGATGTTGCGCTGCTGGAACATGTCCAGAGGAGAGCAACAAAGCTGGTGAGGGGTCTGGAGCACAAGTCTTACGAGGAGCGTCTGAGGGAACTGGGGTTGTTTAGTCTGGAGAAGAGGAGGCTGAGGGGAGACCTTATCACCCTCTACAACTACCTGAAAGGAGGTTGTAGTGAGGTGGGGGTCGGCCTCTTCTCCCTGGTAACAAGCGATAGGACCAGGGGGAATGGTCTAAAGTTGCGCCAGGGCAGGTTTAGCTTAGACGTTAGGAAAAGCTTCTTCACAGAAAGGGTTGTCAGGCTCTGGAATGGGCTGCCCAGGGAGGTGGTTGAGTCCCCGTCCCTGGAGGTATTTAAAAGAAGGATAGATGAGGTGCTTAAGGACATGTTTTAGTGGTGGGATGGCAAGGTTAGGTTAGCGGTTGGACTTGATGATCTTAAAGGTCTTTTCTAACCTAGATGATTCTATGATAATAAGAATATATTTGCTATTGTCTGACTTGCTTCTTGTATGGTTCCTGTGAATGGTGGGTCTATTTATAATGCTGTTAAAGGACTCTCTAAAATGAGGTATTCTAGAAGAGCATGTTTCCGTGCCAAGGGTTCCTGGTAACGGAAGTAATGTCTGCTAGAAATGCCATTCTACACTGAAATAGGTCTCTTACATTATGCAAACAGCACCACAGAGGGTCAACAGTTTTAGTTGCCTATAAAACCGAAACAAAACTGTCAACGTTTTTTATTATTGTCCAGCCTGCCAAAGGTGCAGGAGCTGTGATCATTCCGACATATTGATTGACCCTGTATTTATGCTAGAAAAAGCTGATACTTGCCTGACAAGATGCCTGGATGCAGCTTTGGAGGGCTGAAAGCTCCATGGGATACCTGGTGGTTAGTGTAACTGCTGCTGTGTTGCTGCATCTTGGCTTGGTGTAACATCAGGGAGAGTGCCCTGGGCAGCAAGAGAAGGTGTGTTTGGTATCATGCATGGCTCTGCTGATGCCTGCACTGTGTGCTGGGTTTGCATACCATGTGGTGCTCTGCCTAATTTAACTTTTAGCCTCCCTTATGAAATTCCTTGTAATTTGCTACGCCTTGCAACAGCAGTTTCTCACAGAGAAGTCACAGGCTTGCTAATAGTTACTTTCTAGCATAGCATTACATTTTCCATTTTTTTTTTCTTAAACATGGCCAAAACCAGAGGAAACGGATGCCTCTTTCTATTGTTGAGCCAGTTTCAGCCCTATTCTGGTCTTCACAGAAGAAATGCTACTTAAACTGAATTGTATCATCAAAAAACCCCTGCATTTTGATTTAATCTAGCTTTGGGAAGTCTCTGGAAAAAAGGAGGACCTATGATATCTTTGCATAGAATAAAGTGATATAGCTGTGAACCATTGCCCCTTGAGAAAGGAAGAAAAGGGAATATTTGCTCACAGTTCTTTACTTTGAGAGATTCTGAAGTTTGGGTCTTCCAGATAATGAGAGATCTGGGAAAGAGCCAGAGAATTGTAACCATCAGAGGTTTGGTTTTTTTTTTTCCTCAGCACTTGCTACCTCTCTGATTTCACATAAGCCATTATCACAAAAACTAGAAGGATTTGCAGAAAAAAAATTAAACTTTTTTTTTTTAAAGATGGAAAAGGCAGCCTTCTTGCAGATCTCTTTTCCCTGTCTCCACATTTGTATTTGCTTTTCTTGGGGAAGAAATACAGGTGAGAGCAAGTGGAGAAGCTTATGTTTTTTAAGCATCAATGTGAGTTGAATTTTCTGGTGTATATGTGAGGTTTTTGTTTGGTTTGTTTTTTGAAGAGAAGGGCCTTAATCTCTACCAGTTATTCAAAACCTACCATGCCTTGGTCTTCAGCCTATCAGATATTCTGGGTAGCTAAAACCCAAAGGTGTCATTTTGATTAGAGTAACTTTAAAAGGAGTCGATGAGACATAATACTGTTTTGCTCCAACTGTCATTTATAGCCACTGTTTTCTCAACTTCCTTCCCAGTTGCAGACTAACCTGGGATACAAAAACTTGTATAGCCAACAAGCAGTTTGATATACATCCTTCAAGTAGTTTTGTTCACTTCGCAGTGATCCCATGGTTGGATTTGACCCATCTGTCCTGGCTAGGACAGAGTGAATGTCACCAGGAGCCAGGAGAGCCCGGCTGGCCGGGGGCTATTCCATCCCATGTGCCCCATCTCACCAGAAAAGGGGGCTGGGCGGGGAGGGGCGGGTTCNTTTTTTTTTTTTTGGCATAGTCTTAAGAGTTCTCCATGTGTTTGTGTTAGTTGACAAACAGAAAATTGTCAGGGCTGGTTTTTGGAAGAGATCTAGGAACACTTAAGTCCATTTGATACGTATCAAAATATACCTGTTCACACCAGACTACCATTGATTAAGAATAAAATATTGTATTATCCTTCATTTTTCAGAATTACAGGTGCATTTTATGAACAAACATGATTCCAAGTGAAGTACCTGTGTTGGGGGGTAGGGGAATGGCTTAGAATTTGAACAGAATCCTGAAAAATGTGCTCTGAAAACTTGTCCTCTGATGTCCTTTCCCTGACTGCCAATCTTAACTCTAGAGAAAGAGAATCCTTTAAAAAGATTTTATTTCTCAGACTATGAAGACTCCTCTGAATATAATACAAAACTTCATTAAAAGCTGAACTGAACTTATAGAAGATTGTGTCTGCTGATCAAGTTAGGATTTTTTTGAAGTATGACAGCAGTTCATTGTATAAAGTACCAATTTCTTTTTGTATCCTTTTCAGTGAGGCATTTGGTATCATCCCTGAAGGCTAGAAGAAAAAAACATTAACTGGTGTAGATACAAAGTAATTTTTCTGCAGCTTCAGAGTGTCTTGATACTCCTCTTTTACACTGGGAACAGCCCAAAAATTCCTCTAAACTTTCAGTCTGGGTCATTCATATTTAGGTTTCAATTCTACAGCTAGAGAAATTGTGGTTTTATCCCTCTTAGTAGTGTTGTATGCACACAGCAAATGCATTCCACTTGACGTGATTTCACTGTTGATTGTGCTGTCTTGGAGAGTAGCCTCAGTGTGCCTAACTCGCTTGGATTGGAGTAGAGGTTTAATATAAATTGCTTTTCTGCTTATTGAAATCAAAGTATGGCAAACGCTCTGGCCAGTAAACCCCCCCTCTTTAAACACAGCTGAATGTTCTCTTCTTTTTGAACACCAGTCTCTGTTTTCCTGAGACCTGGCTAATTTCTGAAGATGAGATCCTCCAGAATTTCTTGCTCCCTTTCATAACAGGGAAAGGAGAGATGACAGTAGGGAGCAGGTTTTTAAAAACTCTTACAGTATTGTCTACAGCTGTATCAACTAAAACTCATAAAGTACGAATCACACAATCCTCAGTAGAATATATTTGTCACTGTTGGCTGTTCTGCATCTGCTCAGCTGGGGCACCTCATAATCTGCTGCCTAGATGTCCATGGTGATTTGCATTCTGACTGCCTATAAACAGTGAGGTCTTTTTCTTAGGTTTATCTTTTAGGTGGACGTATTAGTGTTGCCTGACTGTAGATGCAAAAACACACAGATGCATTTCTGGAGGCCCAATTCAGAATTGAAGGACAGCAGTATGGCAACGTACATCCTCCTTTGTAATCATTATTGGACATGGAAGATTTTCAAATGTATTCTTTTTAAAGCAATGTAGAAATCAATAGGCTGGAATGGAAAAGTTCATTTCTTAGCTGGAGTCTGAAGAGGTAAGAATTTGGGGACTATGTTATATAAGGCACTGAGAGGCAGATATGGGAACTTATACTGCATCTACCTCGTAGTACATTTTCAGAGTGGAGAGAATTAACTTAGTGTGTGCCCACTTTGGGCAATGCAGAGGAAGCCAGTTTGTGTCTGCACTGGACTGATTGCTCTATGAAAAACCCCTTAGTGACACAGGGGGACTACAGTACACGCAGAGCATTGCCTTTGGGCTAAGCTCAACTCTTTATTTGTGCAAGTCTAATGTTTGAAGGTCTCAAGAAGTATCACTATGTTTAAACTGGGAAATTTGTCTCATGACTTCCTTTATTGCTCATCTACTGAATAAATGTTACTGACAGAAACAAGATGACTGCATTTATTGCAGGCAAACGTGGAATGAGTCTGTACCATAACTGCTTGGCGTGTTGATCAGCCCCAGAGAATGCTGGCAGTTCTGACGTGCTGAGCTCACACTTGGCAAGTGGGTCCACACCCGAATGGGGGGATGCTCACTCGTGTGGAGTTAAAACTTCCAAAATCAGAACTGCAGAGCATTTGCCTGTAGTTATTTTCAATTTGATGCTTGCGGGGAGGGCTGAAAATGTGATATGACTTACTGTGCATGGTAAACCAGCATTATTTTATAGGAGCAATATGCTTTGTGGGAATCCAAGCAACCTGAGGGTCTTTGGGAGATTATGAGATTTGGAACTGCTTTAGGGCAAAATTATTCTAATTGCTTAGTGTTTCTAAAACTATTAATCACTAGTAAACAGTGTTGTCAGATGCACTGAAAATCCTCTGGATTACAGAAAGCTGTAAAACCTTCTTACCATTTTTTGCACATCTACAGGTGTAGGATTAAGTGGTTCTGAGGCAGGTTTGCCGTGTTTCTGGATGAGGATGTGGCAGCTCTCTCACTATCTGTTGTTTTGACATTCTTGCTGCCTCTCCTCAAAGCATCACTCACAGACCTTCCAGTGACACTTCTTGTTGGGTAGACTCTTTCCAGCAACTCTCTCCATCCTGTGCTTTAGGATGGAGACTTCTGGTGTTCATTGCATTCATCCGTGTGAGGATGGCCATCCTGCCCCTCTATAGGGGCAATCATGCTGTGAGGCAGGGACAAGCCTATCCTGATAAAGCCCTGTTCTTTATTCCAGACAACCATATTTAGGAGGAATGTATCTCAGAACCAATAAACAGTTCACAGGTATGTTTAGGTGCCAGACTGCCATCCTTATCTCTACTGAGAATGGGCAAATTTAATGTCTTTGCGGGTCTGCTTTGGACTTCTGTTTCTCATTTCTCAATTCAGACATGAGAGAACCACTTTCCCAAGTCCTATTATTATCTCAGCTGCCTTGAATCAATTCAGACTTGAAACTTCCCCCTGCTAAGGGGGAAAGGGCATAAATTCCAGGAGACTTGCTCCCTGCTTTCTGTCAGTATGTGGCATTAACATTACTTCTTGGTGACATTAATTACCAGGGAGTTAGGAACACAGACAGCTGTGCACTGACGATGATAGATAATGCATTTCAAAAGCGAATACAGTAATTCTTGACTTTTCCATAACAGAGAACATATTAGACCATGCTGGAAGTCCTTTGTCATTTTTAGCCAGCAGGTGTATTAATGAATGACAGGAATAAGTATACTTATTGAAAATTCAGCTAGGTGGTTTTTTTTTTTTTAAGGAAATAATTCTGCAAAGTCTAGCTGCCACTGCATCACAAATATGCTTATGTTGGAGCCCAGTTTAACACAGATTTGTAGTTTCCAAGTTGCTGTGTCCTACAATTGTAAGGAGTGCTATATACTAACTTCCTTGCAGTACACATATAAGACTTATGCCGGGATCCTCTGCCAAAGAAAGTACCTCAGCAACCTCTCTTGGCAGTTGCAGAGCTATAGTGCCTCCATCACTCCTCATAAAGGCAAAGTCAGTATTTATCCCCTTGGCAATAAGAGACTTAAGTAATGATGAGATGGTAGAAAGTGTGGCAAGGACTTCACTCCTGAGGTGTGTTCAAGCCAAGAGGGTTAATTGCAAATGCTAGTGCTTCAGAGCAGATTTACATAAAACACCTGCTAAGCAATTTTTTAAGTATGTATAGAAAATTTTGTTGCCAAAATATTTTTCTAAAAATTATGGTAGCTGTGGATGAAGATGACCCACATGTTCTGGGTAGGTAGGTAGGGAGGTAGGACTTCTATCACTATCAGTCCTGGCAGTGTCCTGGCTTCCAGCTGCTGCTTGAAAAGGCTGCAGATCTCCTAGATGTCCAGTTTCCTGCAAGCCTCATGTAGATGTCTTGAATACCATAGGAAGTCTCAACCAGCACGGGACATGTTGACAGTTGACTTTTGCCCACAGTTTGAGCCAAGCATGTGGAAAGTGTTGCTGGAGCTGGTGGGCTTTCAGCTTTAACTTTGGAAGCAGAGACCTGTTAGTGGCACAGATTAGCTGGTATCAACGTTATTGCTTGCTAAAAGAACTCGGATTAAGATTGTTACTTGCTAAGACAGTTGGGTTAAATTCTCTGTCTAGATGAGGCTGCCAGGGTCTAAAATCTGCTCCCAAGCTGCACATATTCTGCTTCTATCACAACAAATCTCCCTTCTACTCATCTCTAGTTCTTGTTTCACTGCACTGTCTCTCTTACAATTTATTTCTGGTGTTTTTGTTGGTGACGTGTTGCTCATTTTGGATGTCTGTGGCAGATGTTCAGCTGCTGAGCCTCTGCCCATTTATCTTGTTTTTTGAAAGCTCTGTACAGTCTTGTCCCTTCTTTGATTTCCTGAAAGCTTGAAGTAGGGGGCACTGGGTACGTTGCGTAATGGTCCTTGTCCATGCCTTTCCTCTGGGAAGGAAATCCTACACTGCAGAGGGCTCTGGTGTGCACCTACCACTGATACCAGGTGGCTTCCTGACACTCACTATGGTTCTGTATTGCCACCAGACCAGGTTACTGCTGGTCTCTGCACGGGTCCAAAGCCATGTTCAGCACCAAAAACCTTAGCAATGGCAGGGTGTAGGAGCGGGCATGCCATATGCTGTAAACCTGTTGCTGACCTAGTGTCCATTCTCTGACTTTGTTGTGCAGTCACATTAGTTGCAATTTCTATGTTGGCAGCCTTGCACTGAATGTAACCCAGATTAATGCAGTTGGGATTTCCTAGGAAAACTTCTTCCCAGAAGACCTGACTTGGGAGGCCGACTTATTTGAATGCCACTTTCAGTCTGGCTTCCCTGAAAAGGCAGGGATTGCTGTGAAGCTTCCAACCATGTTTCATGACTGAGCATGCCTGCAGCATTATCAGAGATATGGTTTTATCCTTAGATTCATACAGAAAATGTTGGTAGAAGCCATAATTTTTTAGAGAAACTGGACAGGAACCTACCTTAGAACAGTAAAACAAGGTGCCAAGTGCCAAACTCTTCTGAGTAAATGTGTGTATCTTAGAATGGAATAAGTAGTCATTAAGCAGAAATGATTTTTCAATGTTAGCTAGGGCAGAGCTAGTGCTTTCCTGTCCAAGAATCATGCAGACCTTTTGGCTGCAAGGGACACAGGATTGGGGAGTCATCAGTGCCACCTGCCCAGCAGCAGGTGGACAGCCCTGACCACCACCTCCATCAGCCCAGCTCTGTGGTCCCCAAACAAGTTTACCGTTCACGCCATTTCTGGCATTATCTCTGGAAGACTGTACTATTTCAAAATTAGGGAAAATCAGTGTTGAGGATATTACACATTCCTCTGCAAAGGCCAAACGTTAATGTGAATCACAATTAAGACTAAATCTGGGCATTGACTCCCACATAAATATGCCAAAGACCTATTATAACTGAAGGGAAAAAAAAAGCATGAGTTGGTTAGTTTGTTCATTAGACTTTGTCAGATTGTTTTCAGTAATGAAGTTGAGGAACATCTCTAGGGAGCTTTAAAAAGATGATTTCAAATTTTAGCAGCTATCTAGAAAGTGAGGAGATCAAGGTTGTTATTTGAACTGAATTTACAGCTACTATATTTGTGTTATGGGAAATCTGTCAGTCTTCTACATATGCCTGGAATCCTGTTTATAACAGTGACAACAATTTTCAAGCTGAAAAATTCTTGAAATTTGTATATATCAGAAAGATTAAGTTTAAGTTCTGACTGCTTTCTGACATCATTCTTTCTCAGTCAAAAGTTAATTGTCTCTAAATCAGTTGCTGCTTCTCCTGCTGCCTTCAAATGTCAAGGATTATCAAATTGGATGTCCAGAGATTCTCTGCTCCACTAATAATGTTCCTGTGAAAAAATCCTCACAGAACTTATTTCTGATTATGAAAGTTACACATCCTTATTATCTAATCCTTCAAACTAAATAGCTTCAGCTAAAACCTGTCCTGTAATACCAGGCAACAGGATGGTCTGAGCATAAATGAAATTAGAAAGTCACCTACTGCGTCAGTGTAAATTTGCCTACTATGCATCATGGATCAAGTGCTATGAAATATCATCCCTGAGAATGAATAAGCTGAAGTCACTGTGCCAAATTCATTCTGGGTACAGCGTCACCTTAGGTTACTCTCCTTCCTAATGTAGTGGTGAATTTGGCCTGAACCAAAATCCTTATAAATCAGAAGGAACAGAAAGGACAGATACGGTATCTTGAAAGATATATGCCTCTGGAAACTGTAGCTCCCTCTCCTGCCTTTTCATCCCAAGGAAGCAGGTGGTTTGTCACTCTCCCAGCTATGGTGAAAGCACAATGGGTAAAAATAAAAGCAGAAGGCTGGATTCCTTCCTTGGTTATTCTGCATGTGGTCCCATGAACCCTGGTAGGAATGTAGAGAATGGAAATGAGGGCGAAACACAACCCAGAGACCTACAAGAGAACTTGTCTAGCATTTACTCTTAGAAGAGTGAGGGAATATGCATGTGCTCAAAAAGAGACATGGATGCACCCCACTCTTACCATCTTCTCACTGCTCTGGCAGACTGTTGGCCATGAGGAGCAATCCTCAGGAAGTTCTGATTCTTTAAGTGCTATTCTACCTCCTCACCACAAGTAAGCAGGAAGTTTTCTAGCTCAGATGGTAATTAACGAGAGACTTAATTAACTTTTTTGGCTCTTTGATTTAATGCCTAGATTTCGGTATCTGTGGACATCCAGTTTGTAGAATAATAGGGGAAAAAAGTCTGCTTAGTCAAAGAACAAACCATCAAAGAAGGTCCTTTCTTCTTCATGTCCTTCATTTCTCAAAAGAATTATGAAGACCATCTGTTAGTATCTGGTGACTGATAATTCAATGCCAGCCAGTGCTAAAGAAGTGACCATCTAATTTTTGCAGGATTTGGGGAAAAAAAGGTCTGTGGAAGCTTCCCTAAATATTTTGAGGAAACAAATTTTTTATCTTTGGCTTTCTTGTTCCTCTTCAATGAGAGCAGAAATAAACTTGTTAATAATATAGCGATGATTCAAGTAAACTGCTGCTCAGTACATTTTTGCTTTCCTGTTCTTCCCCAAAGCTAATCTGATGAATTTGTTCACATCAAAGTGGGGTACATTATTTATGTCATCCTATGACACATCATGTATAACAGGATGTGACAACTCAAGGTAATGTATCAATTAGGACAAGGCAGGAGCAGAGATTTGTTGATGAAAGATGGAATGTATATCCAGCTTCAGGCATGGCTGTTTGGTGTTCGGGTGTGACAAGAAGGCTATTTTAAAACTTCAGAGCTGAATTCGGAGATCATGTGCTGTAGTTTATATTGGCTTTCAGCCCTTCTGTTTGTAAGTATACTAATTGACATACCCTAATACTCATGCACTTACTGATATATGACTCAAAGCCTTCTAATTATCCCATCTGTCATTAGTCCTGTTCTGAGTGCACTTGGTCATAGGCAGGTGATGGGAGTGGGATGGGGGCTGAAAGCCGATGAAGGGAGGTGCAATTCAGTGCAGGCATGAAATGGGAATTTGCGTGAGTCTTCATGCTTCTGTTGATCTAAAACGGATCCGATTTGTTCTGAGCTGCTGGTGTCAGTTTGTGATCAAGTGGCTTGGTTTCATCCTTTTATTAGTTGGTAGTAGTGAACAAAATGTTAAATCAATAGGTTCTCACTTCCAGCAGGTTGAAGGTTTTTGTATGGCTTTTGTAAGTTATTAATATATGGAGCCTTGAATTAAGAGTGAAGCATGAGCCTTCCTTTGGAAAAGAGGTATAAGTTTGCAGGGATTAGAGATCAAGACAAACCCCATCAATCTCCAGGAATGAGGGGTTTCTGGGAAAAGAAGCTAAATTCTGGCTGAGACCTGGAGGAATAGAGGAAGGGTAAAGAGCAGGGAGGAAGTGGTCAAATCATGTGGAAGTACAAGGGCTCTGCATCTGCAGACATGGTTGAGTGCAGAGATGGTCAAGTTCTCCCTGGGAACACTATCCAGCCTTCTTCCTCCCCTGCTCTCTTGGGACCTGATTTCACTTTTGGAGAAAGATGGGAGTCCTTTAGGGCATGAAAGCAAGGACTTTCACTCCATCCATAAACTCCCTTCAGCTCTGCTGGTGCTTGGAGCGTTTGCTGCCAAGACAGCTGTCACAACTGGACACAGCATGTTGTCACTCTGACACACAGCAACAAGATGTGAAATGAATGTGTGAAAGGAGCAAGAGTCCTTGCTTTCATGTCCTCATGAAGTATGTCCAAAAGGCTCTCCACAAGTCATTTATCCACCCCGAGCAGGGTCACATGTAACTAAATTCTTTCAAACAGAAGTTTTGCTAGCCTTTTCCTAAGGGCCTCCAGGGTGGAGTTTCCATAGGATCCCTAACTGTGCTTAATGATAATTAGTCTGAAAGATCATCTTAATATCTAACCTGATCTTGCGTTCTTCCAAATACAGAAATCAGCTATTTGGAAGGATTGTATGTGTGCTGGAGAATGGAATCAGAAATCAAAATCATCATGACAAATTGCAAATAAGGTCTGAGACTAGGGGATGCAGTTCAACAGGATGCCACACGCTACACTGGGCAGCCACCGTTGGCTGCACAAGTGCAGACTGGTGAGCAGCTGGTGGGGAAGCAGTGGCAGAGACAGGGTGGGATGAGCGGAGTGGGTGACAGTGGCATGGAACCTGGGTGCCTCACTGCTCTGAAACAAGCAAACGCTGTGCTGGGTGGATAAATGGAAAAGTAGCCTAGAAGATAACAGCTATCTGTACCGTGCTTCAAGAGAGTTGGAAGCATACTGGAAGGGGTCTGGAAGGGAGTAATGTGAACTGGCTGATGACTAGGAAGTATGACTGTTGGAGAAAGCCGAACACACTGGGCTTCTTTAGCATCAAGAACTGAAAATGGGTGGTGTGGCGATACTGCTGCACTGAAGAGGAGAATACTGTCCTCTCTGTGTTACTTATAGAGAGGTCCTCGGTTGTGACAAGGAAGGTTGATGTTGGATGCTAGGAAGAAGCTTCCTAAGGGAGCAGTAGTAAAGCAGCAGAATTTATTGCTCAGGGAAATGTAAAGCCTTCATTGGCAAAGGTAAAGTTAAACAAACACCTCTGGAAAAACAGAGGTGTACTGGGGCAGGGAGCAGCTCTTGACTCTCTGAGCAGTGCCTTCCAAACTGAATGTTGTACGCTCTCTGTAGCAAGCAATGCCATTTTAGCACCTTCTCTCCCAAGTTGTCTTCTCCACCGTGTCCTGGTTTTTTGGCTAGGACAGAGTTAATTTTCACAAGAAGCTGGGACAGGTGACCTAAACTAGCCAAAAGGGTGTTCCATACCATATGACGTCTTACTCAGTTTATAAAGGGGGGCTACCTGGGAAGGATGGGTTGCTGCTTAGGGACAGGCTGGGCATCAGGTTGGGTGAGCAAATATCATTGTGTGTCACCCACTTTGCATATTATAAGTACTGTTGTTGTTGGTTTCCTCTCCCTTTGCTGTCCTAGTAAATTGTCCTTATCACAACCCACGAGTTTTACCTTTGTCTTCCAATTCATGTGATGCTCAACTGCTGGCTGGGACTAAACCACAACAGTACTTTTTTGGTGCCCAGCATGGGACTCAAAGTGGTGAGATAATGACAGATCTCACCAGGGCGTGTTAAAACAAAGCTGTTATCAGTATTTATAATATTACTTAAAGAGTCACTGGTGTTTTGTTTGTTCACATGGCTGTGGTATGTAAACCCTTACTTGCTTTATATATTCCTGGCAGCGCTCTTTATCACCTCTAGGAGAAGGTCAGCTGGAACAGGACACAGCCAGGACAGGTGACCCAAACTAGCCAAAGCTGTATTCCATACCATACGACATCATGCTTAGCATAAAAGAGGGCTAGTAAGGAGGAGCAGTGGTTCTGGGAAGGTCTGAGTTTGCGGTTGTACCTTCATCAGGTTGTGTCATGTTGTAGGAATACGAAATTGCATTGTGTATCACCCGCTTTGTATATTCTAAGAACTGTTGTTATTTTCCTCTCCCTTTGCTGTCCCAGTAAACTGTGCTTATCCCAATCCACGAGTTTTACCTTTGTCTTCCCATTCTCCTTCCCATCTCACCAGGGGTGAAGGGAGAGGTGAGCAAGCAGCCACATGGTGCTCAGCTGCCAGCTGGGGCTAAACCATGGCACCCCAATGCAGCAGCCCATGTTTTACAGTCTTCTCAATAAGTTATGGTTTTTTGTCACTTTCCTGGCTATTTCTTCTCAACCCTTTCCCATTGGTCTTCGCTATTCTTGGTCTTTGGGTGGTCTATTTGAGGCCTTTACTGAACAGAGCAGAATGAAAGGTTTGCTTTTGGTGTCTCACCTCTGTACACCTGGCTTCTCTCTACACCTGGGCATGTTTTGGTGGCAGGGTTTGTTTGGTTTTATACAAGCAGTACTATAACACCGTTTTGTGATGATCTTGTGGTCTGTACATGCACAGTATAAAATGCAAACTTAAGAAATAGTAAGCAGTGTCCAAAAAGAATGTTTTTGTGTGTGGTTTGTTTTTTAATGCAACAAACTACATAGCAAAGGGATTATACTGTACATGTAAAATTTCATCCTGGGTATATTTATAGAGGTATTTCTGAAGCAGAATGTCTCCAGTCAGAATATTTAAAACAAAGCAAACATCTTCACTGAGAATTCAATGGTAGGATATGTGGACTCACATGTGTGCATGCACATACACACAGAGTATTTTAAGAATGGTTCATATGTTGTTTAGGGCTGTATTAGCTTTCATGGAATGTGTTCTTGTTTGGCAGTAGTCAGATAAATAAGCAATGAAATAAAATGGCAGTGCATGAAATGTTCCAGTATTGGTGTTGAAGGTTTTATTAGTTTCAGAGTGTGTTTAAAGATCAGTAGAAAACCTCAGGCATTTGCCAATCAATGAACTTGTGAGAGTGGCACTGCTCTGCTTTCCTCCTTGGAGGATGATAGGGACAAGCAAAGGCAGGTGGATTACCAACTCTTTGGGAAAACTAAATTTATATTGTAATTCAGAGTTTGGTGCGTGAAGAGAGAAGATAGAAAATAATTATTTTCTTCAGGGTGTTGGCTGGAGGAACACAGATACAGAAGAGCAATGAAACAAGCACTCCCAGTCTTCCAGGAGACATGGTATTTGAAAGTACAGTGAGTGTATTGATTGGTGGAGTTTAATACCAGACTCAGCAACTTCAAATTTGTGGCACTTTTTTTTCTTTTGCTTTCTCTGCTGAATTTCAGAAGCTGTTTGTGTCAGTAGTTAGATATGGGCAAGTTTTCTGAGAGGGCTGTTCATGCACTTCTACAAGCCACTGCTTGGTATTAGTTTTTCTGTAAGAAACTCTTTGGGTGTGTCACTGTGAAGCATAGTCTCTACCTTTCAAATGCTTTTTGGCTATTTCTATGTTTTTTTTCATGTTCCATCATTCTTTTACTATTTTGAACTTCCCAATATGTATGCAGCATTCCAACAGTAGTTTCACTACTGTGGTGTAGGAGCTAAAACCAAATGTGGTCCTGGGCTTCCTTTTGAAATTGTCTTTCTTGAGAAAGAAACAATGCAGCCTGTGCAGTGGAAGACTGTTAGAGCTCTGCAAGCCTCTTCCCTGGTGTCCACATACAGCCTCCAACTGTCTGTCTTGGAGAGAGTGAGTGTGCAGTGCGAAGCAGATCTGCCCAGTGGGTGGTGCTAATGATTTCAGTGCAGTTGCATATTTGCTCATGATTTGAAAAAGAAAGTGGGGAAAAAGAAAACTTTCAGCCTTGGCAACAGAAGTATTTCTGGAAACTCTCCGGTAGTTGAAGTGTCCTCAAGATTTTGCTACAGCTCTAGCACAGGTTTGTGCCTCTTTTAAATATTAGAAAGAGAAAACCTTTTCAAAATACTTTAAACTACTTGATTGTTATTGCAAAAGAAAAACACTTTTTTCCCAAATGTCATAGTAATTTTCTATTAATTTCATATGGTACTGAGTAATAAAGTTATTAAATACTGACTGATTCCCTGCTCTCCTACTGCTCTCAGTATATCTATGAAAGGTTTCCCAGAGGAGCTTCTGACAGGCTTTAAACAATCAACAATGACAGCGTGGAGCAAAAAAGTATTGTCTAGCTTGCTAATCTCTTAGGTCTTGTGTTTTCAAGGCAGTTTTACTGCATTTATCAGTGTGTCCCAGTTCGTGTTTCCCTTTATAACCATTGTGCTAGTTTTGGATGTTGACAGGTTTTGGTACCTCATCGTTGGGTAGTCTGATTTAAAGGCCCTGAGACATCTTGTTCCCCAGACAATACTCCTACAGAGAGGTCTCTGACAGTTTCCCAGGGTTATCCATATGCATGTATGTTTCTGGGTTTTTCCATTATTTTGGTTGGCTGATATTTTTCATGTTCCCATTCTCCTCCTCTTAACACAAATCTGCCTACATTTCCTTGGAGGTTTGTCTGTCTTCTGTGAGAGGACTTGAGTATTAGTTGTGCTGGTTTTGGCTGGGATAATTTTCTTCATAATAGCTAGTATGGGGCTGTGTTTTGGATTTCCTGGAAACAGTGTTGATAATCAGGGATTTTTTCATTCTTTTTGAGCAGTGCTTATACAGATTCAAGGCCTTTTCTGCTCCTGATACCACTCAACCAGCGAGTGGTCTCGGGGTGCACGAGAAGTTGGGAGGAGACATGGCTGGGACAGCTGCCCCCAATTGACCAAAGCGATATTCCATACCGTGTGGCATCATGCTCAGCAATAAAACTAGGGCGGAGGTTGCTGCTGCTTGGGGAGTGGCTGGGCATTGGTTGGTTGGTGGTGAGCAATTGTTTGCATTTGCGTCACTTGAGTTTTTATTTATTTCTCTGTATTTGTTATTTTTATTATTATTATTGATATTGGTATTATCAGTATTGTTATTATTTTTTTTCCAATTATTGAACTGTTCTTATCTCAACCCACGAGTTTTCTCACTTTTACCCTTCTAATTCTCTTCCCTCATCCTACTAGGGGTAAGGAGTGAGTGAGCGGCTGTGTGGTATTTAGTTGCTGGATGGGGTTAAACCATGACATTAGTCCTTCATCTTTTATGTGTATATCTACTTTTATTACTCTCCCTTTTCATTGATTTGTGACATATGTGGAGGCCAAGATACCATAAAGGACATAAGTCATATAAACATAATCCAAGAAGCTAATCATGATATTTTTACCTGTCCCCTGCCTAATATCTCAACAAAAATGCAGCTATTAGGCTGGGTGATTGCAAATGGAAGTATCTATCTGTGCTTTGCAGAAGCTTGCCACATCTTAGTTGAAATAATTATTTTCTGCACAGTTGTGGTGGTAATCGTGTTATTACAATGAGTGTAGTTTTCTTGGAGTTACACTTAGCAACAGCCCTGTTTTCTTAATCTTCCTAGATTCAGCTGGTTCACATTGATCTATTTTTCTTACAAGGATTAACTTTTGGAGAAAAAAAAATCCATAACTTGAGATGTTCTACAAATTATGCAGTCAACTTCCCTGTGTGTGGGAAAATCGCAAGGTCAGAACAGCTAGAGTGTGAGGGATTGTTCTCACCCTGGGAAAAACAACTTTCTGGGCATGATGTCTACCCTGTCAGACTGGTGCTTGATTCAAAAAAGCAGTCATGGAAATATGTAATTCTAACACTGCTTTTATGCTATGACTTTATTTTCAGTGTCTTAACTTTTTTTGGCTAGCCAGTTCAAAAATTAAATCAATCAATCAATCAATCAATCAATCCCGCCTGCCTTGAATTGAGAAAAGCCAAAGGTGAGCAAAGGGCATTTTCCTGTTCTTTGTTAGTTATGGCAAAATACAAAATTTTTTTCTGTAGTAAACTTGTGCAATAAAATGTATTGCATACTGATTTGCTAGCATTATTATTTGCTAGTAAAATGTGCTGTTGACTTTACAATAGCAAGCCTTAGGAGAAGGAGTGAGGAAAAAAGGAGTCCCAAAAAATTAGCTCTGAGAATACTAGATATATCGTTGTGTGGGTTTAGAAAACCTAACAGTTTAAGAGAAGAATGACCCAAGAGTATGCTTTTCATGGTCAGCTGATCTCCATTCCATTCATGCATTTATTAAATACTTTTTACTTTGTGCTTCATGTGACAGTAGATTTCAGTTCATTGGATTAGGTAATTGACTGGATGCAGTATAAACCTCGGCAGTTCAAAGCAAGCACTGTATAAGCTCTGAAAAGTCTATTCTACCATTTCCATTAGACTCTACAAAGCGTTGTGATAAGATCAAGATGTGTAAGATGATATATGTTAAATTATGCAGCCAGCTGGCTGATAGTGCTGCTGGAGCTGGGGGACTGACAAAAATTGTTAGGGCCAGCCAGAGGTGCTGCTTCCAATCCCCTCTTTTCTGTTTTTGCTTTCTGAACTTTGCATATTAAAAGTTTTTCTGTTTAGTCTCTCCCCAAGGGCTGGATTTCTCACCCCCCACCCCCCTTCCCCTCCCTGGATGGTTTCATTGAAAGCACTAAACCAATTTAAAATAAAAGCAGCAGTGGATAGCATTTCCAGAGAATTATTTTTCTTGGGTTTTATGCTTCTGTGGTGTCAAATGAGCTGAGTTTTGAAACTCAGTCAGAAGACAATAATTAGCTAGGGCACTGTTTGATAAAATCTTGAAGGAAAAGTTTGCTCATCTGAAATCTGGGGGGTTTAGTAATAATTGAGAATCTGTAATGAAAACACCCTTTATCTCTGAGTGGGGATTTTAAAAGAAACTGGCAGTGGAGGAAGAGTATATTAACATGAATGTAGCAAGAAGCAAGGAAATGAGGGACACAATGAGGATCCCCTACCACAAATTTGTTTCAAGCTTTATTTTCTCTTGTGCAAACTGAGTCCTGACTGCCCTAACATCCAAAGTTGACTGGCCAGCTATGTCTCTTTTTTGGTGCTAGAGTCATTTGTAGCCACAGCCCAAGCCTGTAGTTTCTTTTTGGCACTACTTCTGGAGAGGAAAGCTTTATTCTCTGGAAGCCACAGTTCCCTTCCTACCTCAATACTTTATCCGAGGGCTGAGACTGAACCAGACTGAGACAGCTTCTAAAGCAATGTGAATGGAAGGGATATTTAAGAATGTGATACTGAAAAGGAAGCGCTAAAACTCCTTGAAGGAATCTTACTAGTCTGGAGTCCAAAGTGCGGAAAAAGACGTGGTGTAGGGAGTGACACGGCAGAGAATTATAAGATCACGTGAGGAGGACGGGTAGGGATCGATGGCGTGTTTGCTCAGGCAGTGCTGCTCCAAGAGCAATATAGTGCAGGTATCAGATGATAGATTGGTGTAAGCAGAGCAGGAACTTCATGCAACGGACAGTCAACCTGGGGAGCCCTTGCCAAGAGGTGTCATGAGCACAGAAGTTTACATTGATTCAGAGGAGAATGGGACAAGATCAAATGAGGTTAATGAAATACATAGACATTATATCTGACATAGAAAGCTGCTGGCTTGAAAACAGTTGAATGCCAGTAGAGTATTAGGGGGATGTATCTGCTTACCCTGCTCTATGCCTTGTCTTTGGCATCTAAGCCAGGCAAACTTTTGGCTTGGCCCCATATGACTGTTACATTCTTGAACACCTTGGCCTAAAGAAGTAAAAATGCATGTGTTCAGCACATCTGCTTCGTGCCAGAAGCAAATCCTTTTTTGTCCTATATATAAGTAATTAAGTGGCTGCTTCTTAAGTTATATCATTTTAAAGTACTACTGATGTTTGGGATTCTCCCTATCTAGGGATGTGGATGAAGGAGAAAAATTCTGTGGAAAAATGAAGTAATGAGTCAACAGAGCTCTCCAAGGGAATGATGAAGGTGCTGTGGCCTTCCAGATTTGTCCTTTGCAAGTCTGCAGTCTCACACCTAAAGAGCTTCTTGGCTGAGCACTACAGCATTGTGCAGCGGGCTGAGGTTTCTGTCCTGTGCTAGCTGAATGGCTTGAAGGATTAGTGAATAGGAGGTAGCCAGAACAGAACAGGCATGTGTTACAGGAACAGCAGCAACATGTTTGGGTAGAAATTGTAGTCTCGGACAGTTTGCATACAGCCTCCCAGCTCCCTCTGAAACATAACAGGGTTTATGTTTTCTGCTTTGCTGCTGCTGCACATGAAGCAATGAGGTCCATTGCTCTGGGTCCTGCAGCTTTAGCCTGAAGTTTCTTCTCCTTGAGGACTGCTGCTGCTATTTGCTGCAGATTCCCTCATGTCCTGCCTGGCTCCATAACTTTGCAGCACGTGTTTTCCTTTGTTTACTGCCCGCTGACACCTGGAAAGCAATTATCTGTTTCTGTGCCTTGAGTGCCTACAAGCCCCATGCTTTCCTGCCTCCCATGGTTGACTGCTTTTAAAAAGAGAATGCTGTACCCATCAACAGGTGTTAGCAGCATCTGCTATCAACATGGCATCACCCTCTCAGCCGAGCAGCATCCTGCCAAAGAGCTGGCACTCGCTTCATTATGCATACTCCCATCTGCATGCAGATTCACTTAGCACCTCTTGCCCTAGTGGAACTGGCACATGTCTCGATGTGGGCCCAAAGCCACCCAAGCATATGGGCTCAGTCTGCTCCAAGTGTGTGCAGCAGAGATGGTGCATTTGTAAAACAGGAACAGGATTCCCACATAGGAAAGGTAGTGCAGCTTTCAGGCCTGGGACTTGCTTTGTAAATCTCTGTGGGTTAAGTATGCTCTGATCTGTGTTTCTCTGGCTCTTTTTTTGTATTATTCAGTGCTGTGACAAAGGTCTATATCATCTCATTTTCTCATCTCTGCAGAAGGCCTAATCTTCAAAATGGTTTTATTATTTGCTTAGGTTTTTTCCAAATGAAAATATTAAAAATCTGATTGCTAATAATGTATATACAGAGGAGTCCATTTCCTGTGGGTAATACACTATACTGAGAATGTGTGATGGCATTTGTTATGTTTCTGCTGTGTCTTTGTTGCTATGCTGTGTGTCCCTATGGCTGTTGTAATTGCAAAAGGCTATGGAGTCATCTGCTTTAGCCCCTGTTTTCCACAAATCCAAGTCACTTCTGCCCATCACTCTCCCTTTTCAGCACCTCATTATGTGTCTCTAGATCCTCAGTCTGGCCTCTGAACAGAAGTGCTTGAACTTAGTATGGACCAGGGTTGCAGCATGAGTTTGGCAAGACTCAGGTTGTTCTCTGGATGCCCCTGCTCTACCCCTTGCACAGGACCATTCCAGTCCCATCTGAAATGCCACAGCTGCAGGCATATTTGTCATCTGAAGCAGAAAAAGTGGAATGATCCTTCTGATGAGAAAGCCCATGAATTTGAACCACAAACCACTTGAATGTCAAAGCTCTAAGCCCATGGAAGGGGCATGCAAATGACCTAAACTTCATACAATGCCCTTAAATCTTGCCAGCCTTTTCTGACTTAGAGAGAAGCCAAAAAAGAATATGTCCTAGACATCATGGGCTGGCCCATAGGACCAGCCATTTGAATGGCAGTGAAGTTTTCTTTGAAGCTTGTGACAAATATGCTGGAAAATATCCCTTGAATGATTTAGCTTTTGCTTACTCACATTTGGATGCTCAGCAAGAGTCTGTTCCATCTGAACAACTAAGCAGAGCACACAGAAAATCTGTGGTGCAGGAAAGGCTTCCTTCTTTACTTTAAAGGCAATTAATAGCAGTGCTACCCCTCATTAGCCCTGCTAGAAGGAAAGTTGTTCTGTTAGACGCCACAGTAATCCCTCCTGGATTTCTGTAGGTAAGTGCATGGCTTACTTCAATGCTCGTCCCTTCTCAAAAAAATTTTTTATTTTGTCTGTTGTCAAAAATATTGTTTATTGATTGCCAATTTATCTTGTTAAATTTAGTGCAGAACCAATCACAAAAAATTAGGCAGTCTGTAATAGTAGTATTATGTCTAGTTGCCTTTCCTTTGGAATTCGTATTCCAGGAGTCCTGTTTTAGTGATTGTACTGCTTAACTACTGAGCAGAAACTTTTAATGGCATAATATTGATCCAGTTGGGACCAGCAGGGCTTGCAAGGTATGAGTCATTAGGTAGTGTTTGCAAGGGGTGGCTGGAGCACTTCTGTTGTCCAAGAAATTTCTGATCAGTCAGTTGGATTTCTGCAGTGACCTTTAAAATTGTACTGGTGTTAAATATCCATCTGGGTTCTGGTAGCATGATAAATCTGGAGGACTCTAATGGACTTTTAAAATATATGTGATGCATAACAAAGTGTTGCCTTCCCCCTCAGTTATTTGTAAATCTTTTGCATACTTAGTAAATGTACCCTTAAGAGATTAGCTGAAAGCCGTATTTTTTCCCATGGGAGATATTGAAAGGAATTAAATGGAAGCATTAGTCTGAATTGCAAAAAATAACCAGTTGATCAAACCGAACAAAAGTGACCATGCTTAATGCTGAATGATTCACCAGTGCTAGTATAAGCATTCAATGTGCTAGGTGGAGCTAGCATGACATTTTTAAAGCAGCAAAATATTGTCCCTCTATAAAAGGACAACATGTGTATATATTTTAGATCACTACTAAAATTAATGATAAGTTTCACCCCACCTGCCAAACCTTCTTAGTGATTTGCCTTTTAGCCCCAGTTCAGATAAACCTTTTTAGTGCTCTTGGGTTAATATGTTCAGGCTGAGCAATCACAACGCACCAATGAGTGTCCTGCAAAGGGACTGGGAGACAAAGTCTGCTGCTCTGGCCAGCTGGAAAATGCTGAATTGACACCTCAGCCCACGGCTGGAACAGCAGCTGTGGCATCCTGGCAGCCTAGTGCAGGGCGCTTGTATGCTTGAACAGCAGAGTTTGGGCACCATGCACTGAGTAAATGTGCTGACCATTGGGCTCCTCTGCAATGTTTCCCCCTCTTTTGCTCTATTAGCCACTGGCAAAGAGAGTATGAAAGGGGAGTTGAGAAGAGGACAGGGGGCCTCCCAATATATCATGGGTGCAGAAGGGGGCCGTGTCTTGCTCCCTGTGCTCCAGGAGGGCCTTTGGGTGCACACAAGCTCTTAAAATTCTCAGGGAAATGAGAGTGCACAAAGCTGTCCCCAGCTGTCCAAGCTAGGACAAGGCTGAGGCAAAGCTTGCTGAGCCATTTCAGAGCAAGGTTTTGATAGCTGTTGTATGAGAAACTGTCTCCTCAGTCCCAGGAGCTGCAGGAGGAGCAGGTCTGCCTTAGGTGACACAGTTTGTGGTTTGTCAGCTGTGATATCTTGCTCCTCTCTCACTTTCTCCACTGGTGTTTATGGACCTTGCTGATGAATCCAGGTTTAAATAACTGAGAAGCAGAGGGACACCCCCAGCATGCAGGCTTCTGGTGTAGTTTTGTGTGAAAAAAAGGCCCATTGCTTCTACAGTCACCTAACGGCTTTCTGGTGTTAATATTGGTTCACTCAGTGTCAGTATGTGAGACAATACGTATGGAGAGGAGTGGTATTTAGGGCAGTGGATTCCAGAGAAGGGATGCTGCGTCTGGGAGCAGCAGGGCAGGCAACAGCAAGGCAAAGGAAAGGTGAAGATTGCACTGTGGGAGCATGTCAGAGAGATGGTCTCCAGAGGTGGAAGAGGAAGGTGGAGGAGTGAAGCTAGTTGTCTGAGTGTGGGCTTGACAGGTCTGTTCATGTTGCTTGGTATGGACCTTTGAATAGAAACCAAATTTATCAAGTTTTGGCAAATGTATGGGCTAGAATTCTTTTAGAATTTTTGCAAAACCGGGTATAAATAGAAAATTGAACTCAGATATAAAGTTTAATTATATTATTGATGAAAGGAAGATTTAATTAGGAAGAAAATCCCTGGAAGAAACATGAGGTGGGGAAGGGTGACAGAAGGCCTCCAAACACTGGTGCAGCTCACTGTGCCACTAGGTGCTGGTGCACTCCCATGGCTTTGTGAATCCTGAGCCTGTGCAGCTCTGATCACTGCTGATGGCACATGAGCTCATCGTTTGACACCAACTGCAGTGTTTCTTCAAGCACTCTGTTTACAATATTTCCACAGTATTTGTATCTTCCAGACGACCACAGACCTTGGTCATCATGGTTGTCTGGACAGACCTTTCTGGTTTTGGAGTCTGTGATGTTGCAGGCAGACACCGACAGGGTCTACATGACATTGCCATTTTCCAAAGCACCTCCCAAATGTGTATGGAATCATTAGGGCTGTTTTAAAGGATGGGTTATGAGCTTAAATGTTTAGCTCAAAGTAATTTGTCATGCCAGGACCAGAGGTAGAGGCAGAACCCATGTTTCCCAGCTTCCCAGTAGCAAAAAGCATTACTTTCCTGTTTGCTTAGCAGGAGAGGCAAGGGCCCTGGAGCAGGAAAGTCAAGAGATCTAAAAGTAGCATGTTCTTCCTAGGATTTATCATCCATTCACAGCACATATGGCCAGAATGGAAATTTAAATAATTCAGTCTCACTCCTTTATAATGCAGCTCAAATTAACCTAGTTATCTCTACAGTATTACCTGTGCTTACCTTCCTAAAGTACTTCTAGCTGCAGTTTGCCTGCACCAAGACACAAAGGATCTACTGCTTGCAGTTTAGAGTTTCTATTGATGTTTAATCATTCTTGCTGCACCTGACTCTTGCAAGAGTTCGTCTTTTGATTCCCAAGTGGTCAGTCTTGCCACACTTTGCTGCAGCCTGTTTTCCACTTGGTACCTTTTGGGTTTGTTTTTTTTAATAGTTGTAACCTTTGTTTTGTCACTGTACCAGGTAGAAGCACCACCAGTCAGAACCATGGCCCCCTGATTTCTGAATGATGTCTTTTCCTCTTTGAGAACTCCATTTTGGGAAAGATTGATTCATACTTGTAGACACCATAGTTGGTTGTGGATATGGGGTTCAGCCCAGATGTCTCTGACTGCACAGGGTATTCAGTATTTAGAAGATTATTGTCTGATTAATTATTCATTTGATCCTATTTTAATGTTTCATTTTTCAAATACATTTGAAAATTTCAGAGAAATCAAGACTGAATTCTCAAAAATAGTTCAAGAAAGAAGCCTCAATAAAAGTGAAACAAGCAAGCTTGTTTAAGGCAGCTGGGGGCTCTTTCTAATCCCTAAGTTGTCCCAATATGCTCTTTTGACTCTGTGCTAACATATTCATTGAATTCTGCAAACCCTTCTTACAGTGCAAATACTTCCATTTCTAAATCACAGATTCAAAGAGAGCTGTGAAATTCTAATTTCTAAATACAACAGAATATTTTGAAGCACAACATAAATACTGATAAATAAAAAGGAATGAAATGCTGACATTTTAAAGATACATAAAGGGTTGTATCTTTTTCTAAACAGGCAAGGTAACAAGGGTGTTTTTTTGTCTTGCAAATATGGTGTTTGAAAGGACATTTAGGTTTCTGATGTCCCTAACTTTTTCTTCCAGTAAACTCCTATTCCTCCACATGCATCTCCTTGGGTAAACACTACAGACTGGTCCTGTGATGTTTCCCACTGACATGCTGTAGCCTTGCAATGTGGCTGGGATGTTAATGCCTTTTTTGAAGTTCTGAAGTTTTCCCAATATAAATAAACCTCAGGATTGTCAGCTCACCATGCTAATAGGTGTGCAAGTGTTCAAAACTGTATATGCTTTAGTTGCTCCTTTTCTTAGCTCTGCTGGGAGTTAAGTTTCCAAGAAATGTGCACGTTAAAGCTCAGTGCCATTACTTCTTTGAGCCACACTGCCCAGGTCACAGAAAGCAAGGGCAGGGACTGGGAGAATGAAGTGCCGCCCACTGTAGCAGAAGACCAGGTTCGAGAATATCTAAGGAACCTGAAGGTTCACAAGTCCGTGGGACCTGATGAGATGCATCCACGGGTCCTGAGGGAACTGGCAGATGAAGTGGCCAGGCCACTCTCCATCATTTTGGAGAAGTCCTGGCAGTCCAGTGAAGTTCCTGCTGACTAGAAAAGGGGAAACATAACCCCCATTTTCAAGAAGCGGAAAAAGGAGGACCCAGGGAAGTACGGTCTCACCTCCGTGCCTGGCAATATCATGGAGCAGATCCTCCTGGAGACTATGCTCAGGCACATGGAAAATAAGGAGGTGGTTGGAGACAGCCAACATGGCTTCACCAAAGGCAAATC
>VXBL01000493.1:139168-187390 GCA_013400195.1 Aramus guarauna | reverse complement strand
AGAGGAGACTCCAAGGAGATCCAATTGTGGCCTTCCAGTACCTGAAGGGAGCCTACAGGATAGATGGAAAGCAACTGTTTATCAAGAACTGTAGTGACAGGACAAGGGATAATGGGTTTAAACTGAAGGAGGGAAGATTTAGATTAGATGTTAGAAAGAAATTCTTCCCTGTGAGGGTGGTGAGGCACTGGAACAGCTGGCCCAGAGAGGTTGTGGATGCCCCATCCCTGGAAGTGTTTAAGACCAGGCTGGATGGGGCTTTGGGCAACCTGGTCTAGTGGAGGGTGTCCCTGCCCATGGCAGGGGGGTTGGAACTAGATGATCTCTGAGGTCCTTTCCAACCCAAACCATTCCATGATTCTATGATTCTCAGCCTCCGTGCTCAGTTATCAGCTGTTGCACCTGAACCCCCACTCCAGCCCTCTCTTCTGGCTGGAATTCCCTTGCTATCAACCCAGCATTTCTGAATTGTAGACATCTATGGCATTATGTTAAGTGCTCAGTAGCTGGTCACTGGTCAGGGTTGATGAGAAAAACTGAAGAGCGATCAGTGGTGCAAAAAGTTTGGGAGCTGCTCTGTTAGGCAGCCTGGAAAAGAATAATTCCAGGGAACCGTGGGGTGAAAGGCTTGGCATATCCCAGAGTCTCCTTATTTTATTTGTAGCTAAAAGCTTGTAGGGAGTACAGAAATGGGCATTACTCTTCACGCTTTTGGGACAAGTGTGTGAAATGTTCTTCTAAGAGAAGCTTAGCTTTATGGCATCATCTCACCATTTGGCATGTTTTTTATTCCTTGGAAGAAATTTTCAGTTCATGGTCTGTACAGGAGCTATTCACTAAACTGAGCATGGCTCTTTCTGCCTGTTTCAAAAGAGGATGCAATGCTCAAGAGGGACAATCTCCCTGACTGCTGCTTACACAGGATGTCCCAGCTCCTTCCAGTGCTGCTCCTGCCATCATTATATGCAGGAGTTCAGGTGTTTGCCTGTGGCAGCGTACATGGTGGCCCTACACAGTTGCTTCAGTGCATGACGTTCACAAGTGAAACTCCAGCCAGCATCCATCATCCTCCAGAAGTCTGAAATGATTGTGCTGACATTGATTTTCAGTACAGAAGCCCTTTCCTCCCACTTCTAAGGATTTTCTTACACATCACCTGAAGGATGTGCTGGCAATAGATATATGAATCACTTACTTAACCTGTTACAAACCAATTATGATCATGTGCAATTTGGTAACAGCAGATTACCTAAAAAATGGACAAACTATTTTTTAGAAGATGGATTAACCTTCATGCACTATATGAGTGTACTAGAAGAATAATTATAAAGGGAGGTTAGATGTTGAATTTCAGGAGTAGGGCAGGTTAATTTTGTAACATGAAGAAGATTGAGGTCAGTATTCCAGAATTTCTGAACAGAGATAACCACAGTATTTCACAGGACCCATGCAAGTGATTTACTGGGTACAGCCTCATCCTGCCAGGCTTCTGTCTGTCTCCTGACCCTGCCTGGTTTTTTGTTTGTTTGCTTGTTTGTTTGTGTTTGTTTGTTTGTTTGTTGCTTTTTGTTTTGGTTTTTTTGTTTTGGTTTTGGTTTTTGGTTGTTTGTTTGCTTAATTTTTTTTTCTTCCCCCTCTTCTCTATTTTTCCCAAAGTAGCCATTTAAACTAGTGTTGTTATTTCTTATATAGTCCAAGTAGAGTCCGCATACTGGATTGCCAGATGCTCTTGAATGTGCCTGCTGCCTCATGGATAGTTGCTTGTTTTGCATGCTAGGCATATCCTTCAACATGGACACATCCACTGCCTAAGATGTTTGAGTTTCAAAACATTTTACAGTTTGCATCATTATTCCTAGGGTATAAGGTAGGAATACAATTTAAAATATGTTTCTAGAAGTTTTGAATAGTTGTAGTCAGGTTTCTGACTTCCAAGGTTTTTTAAAACCACTGTAATGGTCACTGTGCTTCTTTAGGTTTACATTTATTTATTATGCCTTTAAAGCTTTTGAGAAGGATTGCTTTGCAGTGCTTTTCTTTTTGTGAAGAGCTGTGTACTCTAATTGGAATACGTATGCTTGGTGGAAGATAGAGTTTAGTGCAGTTGCAATGTGAATTTTGGGTCTTGCAGCTGTTTGTAGATATCTTTAATGATTCAACTTCCTATAATATGACACATTACAGCATGATGTCTTCCTTACACTCAAAACTTTTTAAACCAAAGTCTCATATTCCCATGAATCAAAGAGATATGTACTTGCTGCAGCTAGGTGTGCCACTTCTACTCTCACACGTGCATAATTCTCAGTGACAGATCTGGCAGCTGATGGTAAGGTGTGACCCTGCTGGCCTGGGTTTTTCACACCAAACCACTCTATTGTACACAATGGAATAACTCAAATCATCATTCGATCTTATGAATATAATAGGCAGTCCTTTCCACTGAATTTAATTTTGATTGATCAGTCAGGTCTTGCACTTTAAAAAAAATAATAATGCATGTACATAGAATATTTCTGTTCAATATGTTGCAAGGGACCGCTACCTTTCAGGTCAGATACTTGTAGTGATGTGATGGTAGTCACTGTGGTGTGTTTCCATACTAATCAGATGAGTTAGTTCATGAAGCATTATACTTGAGAAATCCTCAGCTATGCTCTGTAGAGCAAATTTGGTCTTTGATACTCAGGGGAAAAACTTCAGGAGTATAAAGCCATGTCAGCATTTTGGTTACTACTTATACATGTTTTGTATGTCTGATGTCAAAGAGACTTTATTTAAGACACATGATGCTTAATAAAGACAAATTTGAACTAATTCACTGTGGTATTTTTCCACAAAGCTGCACGGACTGGAACCAGTGAAATTTGCATTGCACTCGTCTCATCAGGTGATCAGGTTTTAATAGCCCCTCTGTACTAGCACTACAGGAAAGCAGTTATTTATTATGCTGTGATGCACATTTGCATCAGCAGTGACTCTTCACTGATTCTGTGTTAATGGTATAAAGTCTATACCTTGTCTTTCAGGCAATTTTTCAGAAAAGCCTGAAGTTAAACTATGCTTAACTTACAGCTTCTTCACCATAGTAACTTGTTTTGTCGTTGCGTGCTCAGGCTAAAATGTCCATGCTGCTAATAGCTTCCCTCATGGTGATGGAGGCAGGTATCGATCAGGTTAATTTTGGTGCCTCCAGTGAGCTTGGAGAATCAAAGGTATGAATGTGACGCTGTGTGATGCAAAGCGGTTTAACAAGGTCGAGGGTTTCACGTGACTCTGTCCTGCTCAGAAAAGCATGTTGTGTATGAAAACAACCACTACTGAAGAAAATGTAGAGATTTTCAGTAGGGTAAATTCCCTGTTAAACAGACTTCTAGAGGGTGTTTCAGATGCTAGCTATTCAGGGGACAGGGAAGGGAAAAGCCTGATGTGCGCTGGAGTTACTGGCACTGTTCTTGTTGAATCTGAGCTGTGACAAACAGTATCCCAAGGCACACAGAAGAGGGTATCATGAGAAGCAAAAAGAGAACATGTGGCTTTTGGCTGGTGCACAGTCCACTGGCTGCAGCCCTGTAGCAGGAGGGAGGTGGCTGTAGGACCAGATGCTACAGCCAGTCTGAGACCTGCTGACTCATCATAGCTTTAACACGTGTGGAACATTGGATTTCAGTGCCTCACTGCTCCTGCCTCTGAGAAGAGGTTGCAGAAGGGATATCCTTTCTGGGTAACATCAGGGTAAAAAACTGCACCTGCTGCTGCTGTAATCCTGTCCAGCATCTCCGTTGGGAGCAGTGCCACTAACCTGGCTCTCCTGCCAAGCCCAGAAGAAGGGCACCATGCACTTGAGGTGCACCAGGCCCTCCTTGCCTGCTGGAGATGATGTCTGGGGCAGGAAAGCAGTTATTTATTATGCTGTGATGCACATTTGCATCAGCAGTGACTCTTCACTGATTCTGTGTTAATGGTATAAAGTCTATACCTTGTCTTTCAGGCAATTTTTCAGAAAAGCCTGAAGTTAAACTATGCTTAACTTACAGCTTCTTCACCATAGTAACTTGTTTTATCATTGTGTGTGTGTGAGATGTGGTGTAGCAGTGGCCAGGCTGCCCTGCATCTGGTTGGGATGCTGGCACGGGGGCCAGTGATGGGGGTAAGCATTTGGGCTGGGTGACAGGGACTTGATTTGGCTTCTGGGACAGGGTTGGAGATGTGGGAGGCCTCACTCCCAGACTCTGATGTGGGGGCTCTCCAGCTATTTGCCCCTTCCCTTCCTGGCATCTCTCCTTCCCCTGACTCAGACAGGGCTCCTGCCTGCGCTTTTTGGCTGCCTGCAGATGGGTGAGATGCTGGGGCTGGAGCTGTGAGTGTTTGCTTCTCCAAAGGCACATGTGAGCAATGTGCCTTTAAGACTAGCAGGAGAGCAATAGTATCTCCCTCCCTCCTGTTAATTGTAGCATGTTTTTCAGCCGTGCTTTCCAGTCACATTCACAGGCTATGAGAGGGAGCAGCGCTGAAGCTCGCTGGCTGAGTGCCACCCGGGCAGTGCATGCCTGCCTGCAACGTGGATGCCTGCAGGTGATGGGCAGTGCCTGGGGCCAGAGAGCTTTGTGCCAGAAGGAGAAGCTCTGTTTGCCTGAGTTTTGGTGACACTGCCAGGCTCACCACATCACCTGTGCCCCTCATCTCCTCGCCTGCGTGGCTGTGGCCTCCAGCTGCAGGTCCAGAGCACTGGTCACCCCACCCCAGGGGGCCCTCGCGCGGGCTCCCGCCTGAGCTGTGAGTGGCACTTTGCTGGTGCTTGGGGACCTGCAGCGGGTGATGCAGCGGGAGCCGCGTGGTGTCTGGCTGGGGATGCTGTGGGCTGCCGTGGGAACGCCTGGCTCCCTGAGCGCAAAGTGACTGCAACTAACTCGAGGTTGGGACTACTTCTTGGAGGATGCCCTGTGTGTCTTCAGTCATTCCTCTCTGGCCTCACCGCAGAATATTTGGAGTTGCTTGCTCACCCCTGCTGAGGGGGGACAGAGGTATAGGCCTCCAGAGGGTTAAGAGCATCTGCCTTTATGCCAAGTGTTCGAGCAGGAAATAATCTGCAGAGATACATGTGCAGCAATTCAACTGCTGCTGCCCTCCCAGGCTGCTGCTGCTGCAGTTCGGTGTGTGAGAGAAGCTGCGCTGCTGCTGACAGAAGATGCTTTCTTGGTGTGTCCGAAGCACCAGGCATGGCAGCAGAGCCCCGGCTGTCTGAGCTGGGGTAAATGTCTCCATCCAAGAGGAATTATGTTGACTTGCTGGCTCTGTCTCCTCACTGAGGTAGGTGCTGCTGCCTGTGCAATGCGCCGTGATCTTTGTCAGGGGGGATACAGTCCTCTCCACAGCCTGGGCTATAAAATTTAAAAAATCATTCAGTGGGAACAGGGTTTAACATGCAGCCAAATGCTAGACAGAAATATGCGTGTGTGGTTTTTTTGTGTGCAGCAGGGAAGAGAGAGCGAAGGATACCTAAATGATACCTTTCATGCCTGGCAATAAAGTTGTTGCACTTAATTGGAACAAACTTGCCTTGTTCTCTGTGGAGAGCTTTTCACCTGGGAGCTTTTCCTTCTTCCTGGCATATGACCTTTCGCAGGGGTTGGCTGCAGTATGCTGGGTTATGCGTCTGTTCAGAAACAGGGACACAGTGCACTCTACAGGTCCCTTCATTCTACTCCTGTGGGCATGGGGAGGACAGAGGGCACCCACGCAGAGAGAGAAAATGCTGCCGACAGGGAGGTGGTGCTTTTTGGACAAGTGAAATTAAACTAAAAGGAACAAAAGAGGTGCTCTTCCCTGAGGAAGAGGGAGTTTTAAGGTCCTAAGCGTTGATCTTGGTGTTTGGAAGTGAGGAAGGAAATTTGTTTTAGAAGCAGCCTGGGTATGAGTTTGGTTTTTGTGTTTTGCTTTCCCAGCTCTGTGGAGAGGAGTTTTGTTCATCTCTGCTAACTGCTTTACCACCTGCAACCTTTGCTTGAGGACTTTTGCACCAATACCTGGGAGAGAAAAACTGCCAGTGCCTTCAAATTTCCTTAGGCTTGTTTAGGAAGGTGCCTTCTCGGGAAATCCCTAACAATATCAGTAGCAGCTAATGCTGATCCTTTCTCACTGGCAGGGCATGCGTTTTTGGTTTGTCTTGAGACCTCCAGTGGGAGCTTTACTCTTTAAACGTTAAGCTGAAATGGAAGTTTTCAACCAATTTCCCCTGGAAAAGCAGGGTGTTGGGCTTTGGATACCTATTTGGTTCTCCCAGCTGACTTACACATGTATGTTTGCATGTTGGCTCCTGAGCATGTGAGCACAGACCCTGCCAAGGAAACCTGGCTGTGCAGAATAGGTAGGTGTTGCCTGGATTACATGTCTGGATCACACGGCGAGTTTTGTGCACGTTTCTGGCATTGCAGATCTATTGAGATAGCACTGCCAACAGTGCCATTGCTGTGTAACAGTTTCAGAAATGTTTCTGTGGCATCCTGGCAGAACAAATGTGTCATTCATAGCTGCACTCTTCAGGAAAAAGAGCAAGGCTGTCATCTGCACTGTAAATCTTTTTAGTCACTTTTGTTTTCTTTAGTCAGGGCTTCCTGACTGGAACGTGTTGCTACCTGAGCAGTTTGGTCAGAGCATTTCTTATTGCCTCCTCAACTTCTCCAGGGCTGTTGTGCTATGCTTGACTCAGCATTGACATATCTCATGGGGAAGTCTGGAGAAGAATCCCCCTTTTTAGCTGTAATTTGGACCCAAATACAGACAAGAACATGCTTCCTTTTTTTTTTTTTTTTTTTTTTTTTCAAGAACAGGACACTTGTGCATCCTTCTTTGGGATCCTGTAGAGAAGATCTCTGCTGCTCTGCAAGACTTCTGTGTTGAAGGTGGAGGAGCAGAAGTGGGTCTTGTGGATTCACTGCTGTGTATGAATCAAAAAGCCACAACCCCTGCTGGGGATGGAGGCTGTGATGATGCCTGGGGAGTAGCTGCTCCTCTCCATCCTGGGAAAGAGGATCCCTTCCTCCTCACACACTAGGTAGAGCCGAGCAGCAGTGCTCCATAGCAACACTCGTTTCTCCCACAAAGAGGAGAAAAATCTCCTGGCTTCACTCAGAGAGCTGAAAACACAAATGTATGAACACCCAGTGGAGTCTCACTGGTGTAATACTGGTGTAAGGTCATCTGAATGACTTCTCTGTAGAAGAGCACTTATAAAAGGTGGTGAGTGTTAAACAACCCAATTGCATGTGCAGGAAACACTAGAATCCCATTTACTGCTGTTTGTACACAGGCAGAACGGTGATTAGAACTGGGTGAATTAAAGTAAAATGCTTCTTACAAACATGCTTTCAAAATGCAAAATTAATTTGATGTTTGCTGGCCAGCTGTTGTTTTGCTGCCCCTATTCCAGCAAGTGCATTTCTCAAAAAGTACTTTTGCAAAAAGAGCAAAATGTTGGAGTGTATTCATGTGTGATGTGGTCTGAAGGAGCGGATGGGAATATGTGCCTTCCACCTGTACTCCCATCCGCTCGGGAAATCAAACCAGTACATTTCAACTACTGATTATTTCTAAGCAGCCTTTCTGGTCAGTAATAAAGTTTTGCATTAAACTGTAATTATATGGAAGTCGAGAGCTATTTGCTAGAGTTAATAATGGTAATTTTAAAAATTGTAATTTATTAAGAGGGGGCTGGTCAGCATTGCATGTCACATGTGCTGTGCCGATACTTTCCTCTGCCTGACAGTCACATAACAGCCCATCTTGTAGAGCAAGGGCAGGGTGCTCCTTGGCGTGCCCCTTGGGTGCTCTGCTGCAAGATGGGGCTAAGCTTGACATTCATCTGGGCCCAGTGGTGACATGGCAGCAGCAATGCTGGGATCCCTGCAGGATTTGCCTTTTTGGAGACAAATGCCTAGCCTTATCCATCAGGTCCCGTGCCTGGCGAGCCATGCTGTGACAGCTGGCCAGTTGTGTGCTGCTCGGCAGTCACAGGTAGTGCAGGGAATGGATAACAGACAAGTGCAAAGGGAATAAATTGAAGAACTATTAACTAGGGAGTGATTTCCCTGCTTTCTGCAGGGAGGTAAAGGAAGAACAGTCACTAGGTGCCTGCAATCTTTCAGCGACCAATGCATTTTTATGCTTTGGATGCTGCTTGTAAACCAGCTACAGGTCATCAAAGCCTGTGGTCCAGAAACTGTTGAGTTGTAGATAAAACTGTGCCTTTCTAATAGTGCCTGAAGTATCTTAAAGAGACTATGCTACTGCATGTGAAATCTATCTGGCTTTGTACCACTTATAAAATGCATTCACAGTAGGTGGTGGCATCAGCCTCCTCTTAGTGAATGCAGATATTTATATTATGCAAAAGGTTTTCTCACTTTGCTGCATTCAGATGATGACTGGAGATACCATTCTTGTTAGATAAAAAATCGAGTCTGACTTTAGAGGTGAATTCAAAGAGCAATTTCTATTTAATACGTGTAGCAGCAAATAGGAACAAAGCTGCTTAAAGATTACTTTAATGATGAATCATTATATGGTTCTTACCAGTCTGAAAAACCATATAAGTCAAAATGGAGTGCTAGGATTTAGTCACTTAGAAAATGCATAGAAAGGGACCTGTATTGTTGAGAGGGTTTTACACCACATCAAAGTAAAAATGTTTTGAGGTGCAAAAGTATTAAGTGACTTTCCACCTCAAAGATAAGAGGCAGCTGCTACCTATTGTTTATTGTTCCAGAAGGTTATTTTCTTTGGTTGCTCATNTTTTTTTTAAAAAACCCTGGCTGATTCCCCCTCCTTCCCCCGACCCTGTTTCAGGGCAGATGCTGCCATAATACTTTTTCTTCTGGATGCTATCAGTTTTATTACTAATCCTAATTAAATGCTGTAACTTTTGAAAATCAGATTAATTTAAACCATCAGCTCAATACAAATGCTGTAATCATCGGAGATCATAAAATGTTCAAGGGACTGTAATTTTACTACAAAGCTGCAGTGGCATGTGTCCAAGGATCTTGCTACCTTTGTTCAGATGACATGGATTGTAATGTGTGCACTTCTGTGTAATGCAGCATGAATAGAAATGATAGGTTCCTCAGCTGTTGAATTGCACATGCTAGCTGTAAGTCAACAAACATTAGAGAAATGACATCTCCTCCACATCATTGAAATACTCTTTCCTCGCTATAAATATTGTATGAATTCTGTGGTTTCTGCACAATAAATAAGGGGGACAGATAGAGATGGGAAGTTGTTGCACACCAAAATTGCACTGTATTTGTGAGCTAGGTAGTAGTGGACAAGATACAGGTAGCCCCACTGTCACTGAGAATGTTTCCACCCTCAGGCCACAGCCTGTGAACACAGGTTGCACAGAAACTACTTCAGCTGGTTTCATCTCCAGCCAGGATGGACATTGATCATCACTTCAGTCTCCTGGGCAGCGGGACGGATACTGTAAGGTTCTGACAACCTGTTTCCTTTTAGACTAATTTTTGGTCTTTTTTTGCCACAGGTATTAGGTAGCAAATAATTAATTTTGCTTCCAAATCAAGCAGTGGCAAAGTTGATCTCCACGTTCTGTCCCAGCTTTATTTCTGAGGTGGTGACATTAGGGAAGATCTCACTTGTCATTATGGATGTAATTTCCCAGCACCAAAAGACAGAAAGGCATTAATCTGACGCTGCAAACATTTACATTGGAGTTTGTGGTTTAGACTTTCTTCACAGCAGATGAAAAAGACACTCTGAGGGAGACATTACCTGTACTTATTTTAGGAATCTACAGTAAGATGAGATGAATCTCAGGCTAGAAGTGCCCATTCCTCTCTAGTCATGCAGATGGACCCTGTGTAACTGGCCTGGGGGTGTGTGGCTACAGCACTAGATGAGATGAACCCCACCAAGCAACAGTAACTGTTTTCAGTCCTCATCCAGCAAACTGCTCAGCTCCACCTGGGCTGCTCCAGGCTCCTTTGAGGACCTTGGTGGAAATGAGAGGCATGGTGGAGGATCCGACTCTGCAGATTTAACTCTGCTTTACTGAACTTGAGTCACTTTGTCAATCCATATTATTGAGCGTGGCTGTGAAGTATGTGCTGCTGTTTGCCACTGAGCATCCCGATAGTAGATACCCCTTGTGTTTCTGCTCACTGGGACCTGGTATTGTTGCTTGGCTGTGAATAGAATCTGACTGGTACTACAAGTCATGCTTTCCCCCCCCTGTTAAACAGCAATAAAATCTTCCAGACCTGTATGTCCCAGGCTTTATGGTGAAACTGAAGTGGGAAGATCGGTGTCAGTTTAGACTGATGTGGATGATATGTGTTTGTGTCAGAAGGCTTTACGGTTCTCTTCCTGCCCACTTCCCCACCACCTTGATTGTATGGGGGGAGTTACTATTGCAGAGAGAAGACTGATAGTATGAGATTTGCCCCATAAAACATTTTATATTTGGGATTTGGCCAACAGGCTCGTTTCAGCCAAAATGTGGAATTCAGGAGTGCGTTTTCATGGCAAGGCTTGCAGCATTTGACTATGAATGCCTAGCTCCATTCTTTTTTAGCATATGCAACATTCAGGAAGCTTTGGTCAGACGTGTATGATTATATAACAGCTATTGCTTGCAAAGGAAAAAATAAAAAAAAATTGCGGAAGCATATTAATTATCCACAGTTTAATGCATATAATGGTTTGCAAACAGTTATTGTGGATATTGTTATCTGAAAGACTGTAATTTTAATGGTTCTAATGGGGGCTGTTGTAGGTCTACTGAAACTCTTACAGTTATGGTTTAATTTTAATATGGGCTCTATTTGGACAAGCCAGTATTTTAAAATTTTATGGTACCCAGTATTATGTGCTTGGTTTATGACAATAAAATCTCAGTTGAATGCTGGAATGAATGTGAATATATCTGTATCAAAGAGATCTCTTGTCTTAATAACTTACCTATTTTTAAATGTTAATCATCACCTTCTCTGTTTTCTAAAATTGTGTGCAAATACAAAGCCTCATGTAAGCACGTAAGTCTAAGCATTGTGGTGTTGATATGGCAAATACTGTCTAGCTGTCCTTGGATCTGTAAGACATACAGGATTGTTACGATCATGTTGTTTGATCTCCTGACAACACAGGCTATAGAAAAAAATCATCCAGCAATTTCTTCTTGCCTTTCAGAAGCATATTCAGACTTATTTAAAGAGTGCAGATAACTGGGACTCAAAGGTGTCCTGTGGGTAGTTGTTTCGGCAAGTAATTATTTCCAGTGATTTAAAAAAAAAATAATCCAATCTGAGTTTATTTCTGTGTTCCATATGTTGAGTCTTCTTCTTCCTTTGTCTGCTTAATTAAGGAGCCTGCTAGTAATGGAAATAATTTCCCATGATGTGGACAAATCATTGTTCATCCTTCTTTTTGCTAAATTGATCATATCATTTAAACTCTTTTCACACAATCTGTTTTCAGGCCCTCAAATCCTATGCATTTCTCTTCCAGTTTTTCTGAATAATTTTGAACTGTGGACATCAGAGGTGGCTATTCTGGGACAGCAGAACACCACGTTCTACTAATATTCTCACTAAAGCGATACACAGAAACAACATCACCTTTCTAACCTTGGACAGAATTGCCTCTCTTCAAACATCCAAGTGTGTCATTAGATCCAGTAACTCCAGCATGGCCCTGGGACCTCATGTTCCATTTATTTGCCCTGACTCCTATATATGTTTTTAAGTCTCTGATTTCCAACATACAGTTCACCCCTCTGTAAGTGTTTTTCTGTGTTAGTGTCTGATCTTTGACAGGGCTGGGCAGATGAAGGGGACTGAGTTGTTTGGCTGTAGTCATCTGAGTTTGGCAATATTTATCACTTAAGCTAGTTCTGAGTTGCATTGGGCTGAGAGACTTGTCTCTGTAGGCCCAGTTAAAAGCACTTCCATTCACTGATGATTCCTCATTAAAATTACATCTTGTTGATTGTCAGTGATTTTTAAAGTGTTCTGTAGTAATTTCATGTAATGATATTCTTATAGTCAGTATGTGGTGTGTCACTGAGCTCCGCAAAGAACAAGTCTGCAATGCTGGCACAGTTCCTCCCCTCCCCCCCTGCCCCACCTGCTTTATTAAGTATATAAAAAAATGATGTCAGGATTATCCAAGAGGGCTGATTTAGGTTCCTATCACATGCAGATACAGGGGGCCTTGCAGTCACAACCATTTCTACTGCTTTCCACTTCCTGATGGCCATTGGGTTATGTTTTCCAGGAGACACTGAACAGATTTCTGTTGCTGTTGAGGTATTCAAAAAATCACCCATGTCAAAGATAAAGAAAATTTGGTGTTTGAGCACTCTTCTGTTTCCCATACTTTTTGTCATTTTGGGGTTTCCTGCTGGTTTTTAATTTCATTACTTTCTTTTAATTCCTTAAGAATTCAGTCTTCTAGTAATTGCTCTGTGATGTTGATCTGGGGCTCATGTCCAGGCTGGATAACCATCTTGACCACTTACAATTGCTCAAGTAATATATCCCTTTGTGGTCCATCAATAACTCTCCCATTCATCTCCTCACCTCACACTGCTGGCATCTGTGTCTTTTCCTTAGCTTGATCATCTGTTGCTCCTCCCTTGAGGCACTTCCCTTCCAGCAGGAATATGGAGTAAAACCTTTCCTCCTCCGATTGCTGTGGTCTTGTTTTCTATTTCCCACTCCCTCAGTGCTCACCCTGGTATTTTTTATTCATTTAGCACCCCTTGTCCTTGTCTCTGGGACTCTATGATTCCACCTTGATTACTTTTTTCTCTCTCTTTTTGCCATCTTCAGTTTTTCACCTTTTTTTTCTTGAACAATCCATTTATTTCCTTGACATAACAGTTACTGACAGCCTGGTATCCTGTCTCCAACAGTGGCAAATAACAGATGCTTAGAGAATAATACAAGGAACAGGGTGAGAATATAATAACCCTAATATATCCTGCCAGCAGTGATCAGTATCACGCATGCCTGACTGTGTTGTGAATGTGTTTAAGCACAGCCCAGTGGGGATTATAATCATCATAGAATAGAATCATAGAAGGGTTTGGAAGGGACCTCAAATATCATCTAGTTCCAACCTCCCTGCCATGGGCAGGGATACCCTTCACTAGACCAGATTGCCCAAAACCTCATCATTGCCTAAAACCATGTGGGTGAGGAAAGGATGATTTTACAAGATGGCAAATTTTCTTGCGTAAGTGCCTCTCTCCAAAGGTGCTGCCCTCTCCTTGCCTGGCGTTGCTTTGCTTAGCAGAGAAAGCCACGGCAGTGCTGTGCTTGTTTCTGAGCCAGTCCTGGGGCTCATCTGCAGAGTTCCTCACACCTGATTGAGTAGGAGCTTGTGTTCGTCTCCCTTAAAGGCTCCTTGAGGAGATGATTGCATTCTAGCAAGATGAAGGGAGAAGTCCTTGCATTTGTTTATGAGCCCTTATATGATCACACTGCTTGACAAATTCCTCTAGCTTTCAAGCTCTGGCTAGTTGTAACGCAAGCTGACATAGCTGGAAGTGTGATGTTGCAAAAAAATTTGTGAAACTCATGACCACATAGGGGAGGGAGAGATTCAGAACAATATCCCTCACCTGCAGAGAAGTTAGAGGTGTCTGTCCTGCTTGCCCCATGACAGGGCAGCCCAGGAGTAGTACCAGCATGCACATGGTGGCCAGGCATGGGCTGGCCCCAAGCTGCACAGCTGCTCCTCTCAATTGGTGATTTGGAGATGCAAAGCACATGGGAGGCTGCGAGGGTTACCAGGATGTGAACTTTGCTATGGTGTGACACTGAGGAGTATTACAGCAGCCAAGGTTGTAGGAGGATCTATGTGAGAGGGTTGGGGGATTTTTCTGTCTGCATCTTCATGGTTACTTTGGGGTTCATTTTTTATTTCCAGATTAATAGTTTTCTGAGAACTTCTCCAGTATTCCTTTAAATCTGAAACAAGGTCTGAACTGTGTGAAGCAAGTAGAAAAATATATTTGAATTTTTAAAAATGTTAGGTTTGGAGTTGCATTTAAAAATATCTCTGTTAGCAAGTAGAATATATTATCTAGGGCACAGAGCAGCTAAATTAGAGGAGTGATGTTGCAGACGTTAGACCCCTATCTACTAGTTCTTCAGTTGTATGCTTCCTCTGTTGCCATCAGTACTTCAGCAGCCAACACACTTACCATATATTGATTTATCCTCACCTGATGGTCAGCTTTACTGATAGAATGATTTTATGTCAGAGTCAAATTTTCTTCACATGGTATATTTTCTTTTGTGTTTGCTTCTTTGTTCGTTACTATCTGCAAAATGTTTGGACAACTCCCTAGGATAGCATAAAAGACCAATGGGAAGACAGAGGCACTTTATTGACATGACTGGCCTTCAGTACCCAGCTCCTCACTGACCTCCCCAGTAAGGATAAGGGTTCTTCTGTTCACATGGGTGAGTCCATAAGTCCCTACAGCTCTAACCACTCTAATGCACACCATGTGATTATTGAGTAAGATTGGACATTATTCATCCTGTCTATTTTTTTCCCTTTTCCTCCCAGAGGCAGAGAAGTGCCTATAATGAGCTATGCCAAGTGATCCTAGCAGCGGCTTTAGGGGATGTTCAGGACAACAGGGTGAAGCATGCAGTGCGCCTTTCCCAGATGGAGGTTTCCAACTTTGTGCAAAGTTCTTTGTGCCAAAGCTCAGGAGTGTGTGCATATGTAAATTAGCTTGTTATAAATTCAGGGCAGAAAGGCACATAATTCTTTTGATGCCAAAGGGAACTCTATCTAGAGACTCAGGGTAGAAATATCTACCGATATATGTTTTACTTCTGAATAAATCATCAGCAAGTATAGCACAGTCTATTCATTTAGCCAGTGACAGTGTTATTTAGGGGTGATACGTAACAGTCACAAAGTAATAAGGACTGCCTGAGAAGAAAATATGTGTTAAAGCTCTTAGGTGTAATGCTAATTTAAATAAAATATGTGCTGTCTTGGGGCTATAGAATATTTCTCTTAGAAGTCTCAAGAATATTCAAGCTGTGGATGCTTAAAAGTCGGTTTTCTTCAAAATGAAGATGCCGTGATTATTTAAGAATATTTGGCCTCATTTTAGGTTGGGTTGATTCATCTGTTCTTAAAAGAATGTTTTATGGGTATCTTGGCAGTAGGGACACCTGTGCTTACCTAATATATGTAAATGCAGTTCAGCAGTGTATACCCCTAACCGCAGTAGAAAGCACAGGGAGCTAACTGCTCATCATGCTGCCAAGTCAGACCATGTTTCAAGTTAGGCTGATGAGCAAGGGCATGTTAAGCAGATATTACTTTAATTGTTAACGCTGATATAGTGTATAGAAAAGAATGTAACTCTTTCTGAAAGCTGAATAAAAATAAATGTTGCAAAAAGAAATTTCCTATCTTTATATTAAACCAAATCATAAATATGCCAAAGGGTAATAGAAAACCATTCTACCTGGGGGTAGTGGTATGTGTGTGTGTTATTGCCCCTGATCTTTATTTCTGTAAAGGTTACTCACTGTTTGTGTGGGCTTTATACTGTAAAATCCTTTGCTGAAGTGATAACCTTGTGCTCATTGTGAACAAAGTTTGGTTAGATTTGAGTTATTCCTTGCATCTTGCAGTGCAGATGCTTTCTAGTCATGGTGCAAATATTAGAACAAACAAGTCTTACTAACTTCTTAGTAAGACTACATCTTTATATGTATTAAAAGATAAGTGCATTTTTTAATGTTTTAGGTATTGGAATGTGGATTAGAGCATAGTAATGACAAAATGTTGCTATATTGACAGTATCAACCCATAGGAGTGCTGGATGAGGTCCCCTTTTCATCCTGAGAAGCAGTATTTTCTTCCAAGCTGAGATGAAATGTTTTAGTCTGGGGTGAGCCCTGAAAATAATAGGCACTATTACCTGTAGATTTAAACTTTGTCCCTGGTTGCTGCTGGCTGTAGATTTTATGATAGTTCTCTTTTTATTTCTCCAACTTGTGTTGTATAGTTTGTGTTGATTTAGTCTGTCAAAGTAGGCTGGAGAAGCTTGGCTCATCTTGGGCTTCCAATTAATTTTCTGAAGAGTTGCAGGAGATAAGGTATGGTTTTCCCCTGGCTCTTTCAGCTGTGGCAGAGCAAATACTGTATCTTCCTGCAGCACTTCAGTGAGACCTCTTGTGCGTTGCGAAAGAGCAGATGTGGCTACTGTGATAATGATGCTAATTTGGGAGAAGCGATACACAGGAGGGCAAGTTTCCTCCCTCCCTGCTGAAGCAATAAGCTCTGTGTGCTCACGGGGGTCCTCTTCTGTTGCTGTTTGGGCTGCTTGGGCTCATGGACTCCTTGTCTATCTCCCCTCACCTCTCAGAATAAACAGTTTCAAAAGTCACATGTTTTTTTAGTGTGTGTCTTAGGCAGAGGAGATGGCTTGCAGCAATTGTTTTGTTGTCCTGCCATGTAAACTCCAGTAAATGCATATGATGACATGTGTGGCAGGGTCAGAGTCAGTTCTGCTGTTGTCTCAACCCTTGAGAAGACACCTGGGCATGGATAAGCAGACTGAGGAGGATTCTTATTGTTTCATAACTGGCATCACACATTTTGGATTTCTTTTTTTAATCTGACATTTTTAAGTCTACCCAAACTTTAGGAAGTTGTTTCGACAGTAGGCTGCTTAGCATCGCCACACTTCCTGAGGGTGCAAAGAGTTTAACTGAGTGATTTTTTTTTTTTTAAATTTAAATATAGCCCTTTAATGTTTACAGGTATTTTCACATTTTTTTATATCACTGTTTTTTACAATAATATTAGAAAATTTCATACTTCACTGATGAATGCAAAGTTCAGCATATTGACATCTAACTGTTGCTTAGTGACTTGCAGAGCAGTATACAGTGACTGTGCCAGTCTCATAGGGAATCCATTGGTTCCACAGTGCTGGCATTTTGTAGGGAAGAAAAAAAAAGAAGGGAAAATAAAAAAGACTTTTGTTTCATGCTTGCAGCTGAGCTAATTATGCTGGTGGCAGGTCTTGGGTGGCTCTGTGTATTTCCTTTGAGTCTGCTGCCTGTCGGATAGCACGTGGGCACGTGTTTTGCTGAATGAACCTTCCTGACCAGTATAGCTAGTGAGGTCCATTACAAACATCTCTTAACTGTAGCACCGGCATATGTAAAATGGCATAATGGAGAACTGAGCTGGTATCTGTGCCTATCCCAGAAACGTGTTGTCTGCGTAATGTTCATGGATTTCACTTTCCTGAGCCCCTCTGGAGAGGGATGAAGCTAGGAGAAGTGAAGTGACCTGCCATAGCTGTAAGACAAACAAACACTTAAGTTTTTGTGTAATGCTTTCAGCATACCTCTACCATGTTCTCCAAAGCATCTCATTAAGGCTCTACAAGCTTAGCTAATCATGTAGCTTTAATGCTCTGTTTGTCATCTGGTTATTAGCTGTGGCTGAAGGAAGAACTACATCCAGAATCCAAATGAAAAACTCTCAGAATATCTGTACTAAACTAACAAAGAAACAAGCCCCAACCTCTTCTTTCTCTCTAAATAGTGTTGCTCTACAGATGCATCAACCTTTTCATGCATAGGCTGTGTCCTGGGCCATGGCTTTCAGAAGATAATTTTGTTCAGGAGATGACTATCAGCCACATCACTGCCCCAAGCAATGAAGAATTCAGAACCCTCTATAGAGTTTGCAAGTCGGTTTACAATGTTGTCTTACATTGTTGTCTTACAGAAGACTGCATCTCCCAGAGATGAATAAAAAGCTCATTGGAAACACTTTGTGAATAATAATTATAGAGCTATATTCACCTCTGATTTTTGTTTTGAGATTTCTGGGAGAAAACTGTGCACACTGAGATAGATAGAATTTTCTCTTTCACTGTGGGGGGACTTCTTTTTTCTTCTGACTGATTGAGGGAAAATGAGAAAATACTTATATCAAACACTAGACTTCCTGATAGTATGAAAAGCATCCTAAGGGGCTGGATGTATGTTGTAATGACAGCAGTTTCCTTGAAGATAGGTAGCTGAGAGGTCAAGCTTGAAAATCTTGATATAATTTTCTAAGATAGTTCATTTAGTCAGGATGATAGATTTTTGGAGAGGAAATAGAAGAAAAGAGCGAGGCCTCCCTTTTTTTTTTTGGGAAAAAAAAAAAAAGATGATAAGAAGAGGTAGCGTCTTTTGGACAAGAGACTCTGTTATCCCCTTGTCAAACTCTTTTCTTATTTTGCACATATGTAGATGCTGACTCTGAAAAAGATGAAGATCCAAGGACAAATTACTGCCCGGAGTTGTTGCTCCCATCTTTTATAATAGCTGTTGCTGTACTGCTATATAGAAATCCATTGCAATGGCAATGTTGGGGTATATGTAATTCTGGAAATGCATTAGGTTTTTAATGACTTCTGAGGGTACATTACCTGTTTGTTAACAGTTCTTTGGCTAACAGAAAAGCTTTTGAGAGTGTTCATTGTTTACATATTCTATAATCTGTTCCTTGGGGTTTGGAGCAGTCACTGCTCATAGCAGACCTCTGCAAAAGGTTGGCTTTTTGAATGATATGGTTCGTTTTGGTGCAATCTGAGACTTGTCATAGAATATAACATCTCCAGATTAAACATTTTCCCAAGTTAGTGACTTTTATGTGGATGGTGATTGCAAGCAAGGAGGGAATGATGTTAAAAAGGGAAGTTGTATGTGGATTTAGCAAATAAAAGCTACATAATATTTATGTAGCAGCTACATCTTCTTAAATGCTTTCGAATATCATATGCGACAGAATCTCTCTGATTAGTGTTTCCCTGTAACTGCAGTGGTTGGGAGGGACTGTGGGTCCCAAGCTACTGAAGAGTTCCTTAAATTAAGACATTGAGTCTTTCAGAATACATATTTTCTGCTCAGGTTTAAACTGTGTGATTATTAACAGCACTGAATAAATGTGTGAAATCCTAGAAGCTGTGTGCAGTGTCCTACCCAGAAAGGTCCCCGTTAGCTGTGAAAACTGTGTCGGCAATCAGCAAGGGGTTACATCCTCAGGAGCCACAGTCTCCTACGCATTATGTAAAGAGGAGGAAGGAAGGAGAGGGGCTGACCCTCAGTGCAGGAACTTCTCAAGTTTGCAGCTGAATACCTGCCAGAGCTGACTGGAGAAATATATTTTGTCTCAAACTTACTGAAAATGTCCCTCAAAACAACTCTATCCCACTCTGCTCTACATTCAAAATAAATATAACTTTGTTTTGTGTCTTCTGATCTCACTCAATGAAATGCACAAATGCTGGAAGGATGAGACTGAGTATCATGTTTTGAATGTGAAATAATATTTAATTTTTTTTTTGAAAGGCTTTATTTTATGATTTAATTATTGCATTACAAGGATTCATCTGGGCTCATAATAACAAGGCAATTTAATTGAATTCTCAATTTTATAGGCAGGATCTAAACAAGAATTACTAGAAGGTGTTTCTCATAATTTTGACAATTCTCCTTGTTTATAGGCATTCATGGCTGACAGATGTATGTACAGAAATAGTATGTATTTATAGACTAAGTCTATAGTTTAAGGCAAATAAGCAGACCTTGCCTTTAGTAGAATATTTTCCTGCATAAGGACTCTGATTTTTAAATAGTGTGGATAATGGTGTCTTTGCTATCTGAGGAGTGTACGGGTATGACTCATAGTGTCATAAATACTACGGCTATTACAGTGAGCATCCAAGTGAAATTACACAAAATTATATATTTGCCAGGATTCTTTTCTCTAACAGCCGAACTTCAAAATAGAAAGCTTTATTATGCATTTTGATGCATTTGAACTACTGAATGTTCTTGCTGGCCCACTAGACAGTTTAATAGGGCTCCTGAACATCATCAATAATTCATGCTTCCCTTAAACAAGGATGTGGTACTTGTTGTTCAACTATAATCTGAGCATACAATATTGTGAGCTACTACAGGATGCACAGTGGCATGGTCAGTGCTGGCCCTTGACCTTATAGAGGTGCAAGGTTCTTGGGTTTGAACTCCCTGTGGGTGATGCTCCCAAACAGAGAACTGTCCTCTTTGCCCCCATCCTAACTGTTGCTTTTCCTGAAGGAGAGACAATTGTTAGACAAGGATGTGGTTAAGTCCCTTCAGTGTGACTTGTTTCATGTAAATGCTGTAAATCATCCCCAGCATATGACTATCAGTGCTGGCTGCACCAAATATGGGAAGTTGATGGTCCAGGTGGAGATGTGTGGAGGAAGCCTAAGTTGCGGTATGTGAGGGCACAGGTAGCATTAACAGAAATGGAAGTGAGTGTTAAACTGGAATGCACTGTTCCTGTTCAAGACAGAACTGAAAATCCAGTGATAATTATAGGATATCTTAACTGATATTTATGAAGAAACATAATGGGATGTGATTTTTTTTTTTCTTTTGAAGTATGTCTCTGACTTTATTGGTTTTATTCTTATTTTACAGTACTGTCATCACTTGTAATGCTAAATACCATATCCAGATAGAGGGTTTTAGAATCAAAGAGGATGAGAAGGGCCAAGGGCTAGTGCAAGGAAGGCCATTCCAAAGGGCCTGTCCTCTTGACATGCCTCAGGGAGTTCTACTGGCAACTTTTGCTGTCTTTGGTCTCATTTTACCATTGGAGAACTGAGGCATGCAAAGCATTGAGGCATGATATGTCTAGGATGAGCATTTCAGCAGAGCTGAGAATTGACTGTGAGGTTCCTGGATAGCAGTCTAGTCTTTTCCTGCAAGAACCTTCATCCTTTAGACTTGTCACATTTGAGCCATGGTCATGTGTCTCTACAAATAGAGTAGGAAGGTACAAAGAGCTCAGAAATTAAGGGTGTATTGTCTTGCACAGCTATTCCTGAAAACGGAATGCTATTTTTAAATAAGAGTTTGTTGCACAAAGAGCAGTAACTTGTCAGATAGATGCAAAAAAAAAAAAAAAAAAAACAAACCAGTACATGTAACCATTCAAGTGAGAGTTTTACTGTAGGTGTAATGAGTCCAAAGTCAAGACCTTATTGTTCTTTATCAGACTTCTAAGAAAAATCTCATGCTGACTTCCTGAGTTCTGTATTTGCTATCTGGATAATGGCCAGATTGTGTCCCATCTTTGTTCAGGATGCAGAAGAGTGTGAAGAACTCCATAGCTATGCAGCTTTCAGGAGTGAAGCTACAGTCCCCAGGCAACTGTGAGCTGTGCTGGTTTGAAAATAGCTTTTTTTTTGCAGCTAGCTTAAAGACTAGTAATGCAGCACAGTGTTGCACCCTGGCAGCGTCATGTCTGTGTTCAGTGAGCTGGGGAACAGCAGGAGTCTGCTCAGCTCTGTCTCATCCTGACATTACTTAGGTCTGGGGGACATGCAGTTTCACTGGTGATGGTGCTGTGTTCCTTGTGCCTTAGGCACAGGGTTTCTAGCAAAAATGGGCTGGAGCTCCTATTTTTCTGTCCAGACTGCAATGAGGTTAGTCCTAACAAAGTGCAGCTCATTCTGGAAATAGTTTTCAGGTGGTGGGTGTGTTTGAAAAGAAAGATGATGGTTCTTCTCTTGCTTTTGGCTGTAATGATGGCATTAAGATTTCAACATTTCTCTCTTAACTGCTGCATTTCAGTGATCCTTTTCCTCTGGCTGGCTGGAGTGTTTGGCCTGAGATGAGAATTCTGACTCTGTGGCGAAAAAGCAAACGATGAAAGTAGCTGACAGTGATTACCAGACATCTTGCACTTATGCCTTGGAGTGGTTGCTAGTAACAAAAGGCCAGCTGTTCCATTCCAAGGGTTATTGTGCTGGCTTGTCTGGGACATGCAGCCTGAGCAAACCTACTTTCTCATTAGACTGTCAGCAGAGCATCTGAGATCCTAGCTCATGTACCACGCAGGACAGCATTCGTCACACGGAAGTTGGAAATCCTAGCACTTTAATCTGCAGATCAAAGCCGGTTTCCAAGATGTTTGAATCTGACATAAAAGGGCTGTGAGTCCCCACTGATTGTGGCTGAGCTTTGAGCAGCACTGCCTCCATTGCCTATTACATGTCAGGAGGTTATGCAGTGGTGCAGGTTGTGTTGCTGTTGCCCAAACTGCTCATCACCAACGAAGTACCTCTGAAATGTGTTAGGATGATGCAATTTCATAAGGAATTATTTTATCTCTATTTTCCCCTCTCATCACTGTGACAAGTGCTGGACTCACTCCAGATTGTCAGTGGACTACAGCCTGGGACCCTCTTTTCAAATCTTTTTTCTACTTTATTTCTTAGTGTCATGTTTTGTTTCCATAGAAACTCCCCAACCTAACTCAAATTATAAGACTGTCAGGTGCATAAACAATGCTGTCATTAAAGAGCATTCTCAGCTCTGGAGGGTTGCTCGTTGTGTGTCCTACCAGGCAGGCATTGTGGCAGCAGGAGAGGGTAAGTGGCCACCAAAACTTGGTTGGAGCCTTCAAAGCTTTGGAAGAGCTGGTGAAGCCAGCTGCTGCACCCCTGGAGAGGAATTTCCTTTGGCTGGTTCCTTAAAGCTGTCGTGCCCATAACAACTATATCCATAGGAAAGGAGGAATATTTTGCCATTATCAAAAGGATGTGCTTGGGTTACATGTAAAAGCCTGTCTGCAAAGTTCATATTGAACATATTTACAACAGTAGTAAAAAAGTTAAACAGAAAATATGTTGTTTCCAGGAAAAATGGATTAACCACAAAGTATACCTTGGAGTGAGGGGTTAACTTCTATTACTGAGCATGGAAAGATGCCTGTGAGATGTCCAGGCAACTTTTGTGTCTGTATTGCTCAGATGAATAAGAATGGTTGATTACCATCAATATTTCCCATCCAGCTTGCAACCTGGCATAACCGCTATTGCAATACCTTCCTCCTTTCAGTCCCACTCATACTGTTGTCATTTCATCAGTAACAGAAAAAAGCTTACTTTAGTGACGTAGAGACAAAAGTACTGTGACTGAAATAATAGTTTTTCCCTTCCTGTTTTTGTGAAGCCTTTATATTGAAAACCACTTTTTGTAAGTGCCACATTAGCAGGACAAAAATGTGGTGCACAAGAGATTCTGCAACCCTTTAAGGAAGAGCCTGTCTTTATGTGAGATAAAATGTGGCTCTGCATCTCTAAAAATAAGAGATTTGCATCTGTATAAGGACTTCAATTTTGGTAGCTGGGAATAGTCTAGGCATCTTCATTGTAATTATTAAGAATTACTAACTTGCACAATTACTGCTTTGAGAGAGATGTGAATGTACATGGTATTTCAGAGAACATGGAGAAGTGAAGAATTTATTGCTATTTAAAAAGCTGAAGGAGTTTACTTGTTTGGCGGCAAATAGTATAGGAATTAAAGAATTACCAGGCTGGAGAAGGCTTCATGTCCATCTCTGCTCTGACATGCTCAGGTCAGACCTTTCAAAGAAAGGGAGGAGATTTGTCTTAGGAGAGGTGAGATAATTTCTTCAGCCAGTGAAAGCCAGTAGGTGGAAGAGGGAGGACAGCAGAGATGCAGAACAGCATTACTTTTCTTACAACTTTTTTTAATGGCTGTCACTTTACATTTGAAAAACCCTAAAAGAAAATCATCAGTTTGAAAAGTGGTCAATGCCAGGAGGTTGTTTCATGTAAATCAGCAGCTATTCTGGATTATGAACACAAGATTTTGGTGCCCAGAAGCTCCTTTCTACGCAGCCATAGCCTGAGGTCTGCCTTAGGGCCTCCTGAACTCAAGGAGTGTGGGGTGTCATTATTGGTTGGGTCTTGGGTCATGTTCAAATAGCAAAATTTGGCTCCCAAGACCTGGAAGTTAGGAGCAGCAGGAGTTTCTGCAGTATGGATTGGGGTGGTCAGGTCATGGATTTGCTGATATGATGCAAGAACAGTAACTTCTTCTGGAACTATTGCAAAATGCCCGCAACTCTGCACCTTAGAACAGTTTTCATATACCAGGTAAAACTATTTTCCATTTTTCTTCTGTAAAACTATAGCCATGTACTGTCATTCTGTAATGGAATTGAATCTTTCCATTAAGCAGCGTAGATCAACTCTGTTCTGCATCCTCTCCGTAGTGTCTGTCAGGTTTTTGTGTTGGCTTTTTGTTTTTCATTAACTTATTGCATTGATTAAAATAGATGAGGTAGGATGTACTTTTTGCATGAACACTGCCAGAACTGGAAGCCTAAAATAGGGCCGTACTAACAGGTGCAGATATTCCTTGTCAACAAGTAGGTGTCAGCTCACTGTTCCTGATTGCTTCTTTCATTGGTTGGGTTGTGAATGTTCCTGCTGGGTCTTGGAGCAGGCTACCATTTGGCTATCATTTTGGCCTCAATAAGTATTCCCTGCTGCAGAATGCTATTGGAATAAGCTCTTAACACGCCTGTCTTCTGGTCCTTGGAAAGCCCCATTTTTCACAGCACATTTTCTTTTGAAGTCTGATTCAAAGCCCATTGTAATCAGTGTAGTCTCCTATGCATTTTAATGGAGCCAAATCAATGGTCATGCATTTAGGAACAAAGAATATTGCTTGCATCTGCAGGGTGGGTGGATTCAATCTTAGAGTGCCATGATGTTGAAAGGGACTCGGGCGTTGTGCTGAAACTCAGCCATGTGTGAGCTTCAGCTTTGTGAGACTGAATGCGTCCATCCTTGGATGTACCTGTGAGGGGAAGGATTCTTGCTCCCATATGCACTGCTGACGACATGGCAGCCCCATTCTGATGTTAACACATTTTAAAAAAAGGATTATAGCAGTTTATAGAGGGTTCAGAAAAGTTCTGCAAAAATGACTGGATGTCTGTAAAACTTGCATTTTTAATGAGAGGCTTAGTCTAGTTAAAATAAGGTTAGGAGGATACCTATCAGAACTGTATAAATACTATGACGGGAGATTTATGTTCACAGGAGGCTTTTTAAACTAGTAGGCAAAGGTGGAACTAGATAAGTCAGTGGAATTAGCTGGTTGGAAGAAATGTAACCCTAAAAAATTTTACCTAAGAACAGAGTGGATCTTTATCACTGGAAGTCTTCAGGAATATACCAATTTTGAAGGTCAGCACACTGACTTCCAGGGTAGCTGCAGGAGACTCTAATTAAAGATTTCTGGGTTATATTATGTGCAAGACCACATTAAGTGTTTAGACTCTCTACTCTTGGCCTTAAAGCCTAAGCACTTGGCAGTCACTGACATGAGTGAGCTTTGGAGAAAATTCTTTGCAAATCACACTGTTAGGTGCTAATTCCCATAAGAATCCAAACTCCATTGGCCAGGATTGCTCCAGGACACAATGACTTTAAAAAGGATTCTTTTTCTTTGCTGGTTTGATTTAATTTTTTCGTTAATGTCCATTATTTTAAATTGATATTTCTTAGCATATCTTTTTGCTGGAGCAGCTTTTAAATATAATGTTTTTAATTATATATAAAATTGTCTTGCTGATGCTTAAGAATGTTTTCTCCCAAGAGCAAAATCTCTAGCTAAATATTCTGGGCAAGTAGTGAAACTGTCTTTAAAAAAAAAAAACCCTTTGAAATGCATATATTAAGTAAGTGAAGAAAGGAAGGATGGATGAAGAATTTTTTTCTTTCACAATTTTAGGCTGTAGTGATCTTAGATGTTGCTCACAGATTTAATAGGTATAAAATTACACAAAGATTTTCTTTTCCCCACATTTTACTTCTCTTTAAATAACTATCAGATTTACAGGTCACTATGTATGTTGCAAATAGGATTGTATAGTAAGATCACAGTTTTGAGACTACAGCTACTTTTTTTTTTTTTAATACAGCATTTATTATGGGAAGACTGAATAAATAAATCTATGTATCAATGTCCTTTGAATGCCACTTTCCATTTTTCAGTTCAGTCAACACCATGGCCAGCTGAAAGCACCATCCATGTAACGGTCTCATTCCAACTCCTCACAGGCAGATCAGCACACACAACCACATGGTATCAGTTTATGTCCTGCATCTTCCTTAACTGTTTGCAAATTATATGCTTTGGAAAGCAGAAAGTGATTTTGATTTTGAAATACAATGTTCTCAGGCAGACTTGCTTTGGGAAGCTGTAAGCTGCATTCTTGCCTTGAAGATTTTTAAATTCACTAAAAAACATTAAGCTTCAGTAGAAGCAAAAGACGTAGGTCAGTGTGGCAACATCACAAAATCCAAATGGATGACATTTTAATGCCAAACAGAATTGTACTTCTGGAAAATAGTAATAATAATAGTACTTTACCCTGCTTGGTCTGCTTCAAAGTGTTTCATTTGCATTAATAAAGCTTTGGGATGTCCTTGTATAGTTGATGCTATTAGTATTGCAGACCAAAGCTTTTAACGATAGTAACATGTCATTTGGAGTGCAGCATATGGGTAATATAGGAGTAAGAATAATATAAATTCAACTAAACTGGCTTAATATGCCCCCTCCTGCTGGGGGAAAAAAAAAAAGCAACACCTCCCCTACAAAACAAACAAACAACCAAACAAAACCCAAACAAACAAACAAAAAAACCCAAACAAACAAACAAACAAAAAACCAAAAAAGCAGAGCATGAGATGAAATGAAGACACAAAGAAGCTCATCAGACAATAAAAACACAACGTGCAGTCAGCTACACCAGTCTTTGCAGAGAAACTGCCCTAGAGATGCTTCTGGAGAATGAGGCGGATGCAGTCCAAAAAGGTGAGGTGGAATAAAGTAGTCTGTGCATTTAAAAGGAAAATGGCAAGCAGAATTAAATCTTAATAGATTATGATTATTGTTGTTTTTATTGTTGTTTTTTTTGGTTGGTTGGTTTGGTTTTGGTGGCTTTTGCACACTATCTAACGTAAAGCTGAAATACAGCCGCTGGGTTATCTGGAATGTAGCTGCAGCCTGAGCAGCAGCGTGGTGCCTGAGAGCACCTGTGCAGCCCTGGTGCTGCCCGTGTTGTGTGAGTGAGTGAACCGGTGCGCCCGATCTGTTGCAGTTTTACTGCAAGGGTTTAGTTATTTCCCTTATCACTTTCCATCCTTATACTTTCCATTATGTTTGTATTAAACCTGCCCTTCCCTTGACAAATGTTGGTCCTTATGTTTACCTTGGCTTCTTTCATAGCAGTTATCTCTCTTGCTGTTTTTTCTCAAGTATTTGTTGCAGGTGCAATTTAGGGGTTTTGTTGTTTAGGAATTCTTTTGAGGCTGAAGAGCTCTTTCTAATGTTTACTTGCACTTACTGTGCTAAAATATGAGAGCTGTTTCTTCCCGGAGATTTCAGCAGGTAGCTTTGGCAAAGATCAACAGCCATGTATCCAATTGTGTTTAAAAATCTGATTTTTCCAATATTTTTATAATTTAAAATCTGAAGCATCTAAAATATAGAATTTTGGTGGGTTTTTTACCTTCACAAAAGTCTATTTTTTTTTTTCCTACTTTACAAAGCTCTCTTAGCCTTCTGGGAAGATAAGGTTTGAGTGCCTAGAATGGATGATTTGTTATTCCTAGCAAATTTCAGCTCCACTTAAAACAGATTTGAGGTGCTGGTGTAGGACTGTATGGCGCTTCATCCCTAAGGTTATCTGTATTGCAGACACCATGCAAACTTTTATTTAGTTTAGTGCCAACACAGGTATATTGACTTCTTGCTAGATTTTTTTGTGCACATTTTATACCTAAAGCATCTCTCTGAAGTCCTTGCTGCAGAAGAGAGCAAGATAATTTTCCCTGGTTTGTGTAATGCAATATCCCTCCATTGTATGTTCTGTTCTTACTGAGTCCACAGCTTCCATTTGTCCTTCATGTTTTGTTTTTACACAAGTACATGGGGCATTTTGCGGCCTGCAGACTTTGTGCAGGTGCTGTTCTTCAGCTTTTGTTTTGTCAAAGGGACTGTAACACAGAGTGTATTTCTACTGTCAAGAGATACGAACGTGTTCCTACCCTCAGTCACTAATATGGTTTGCTTTGTTCCTGAAAGTACATAATTCAGAAATTGGATTCGTCACTTTGGGCTGAAATTTGCTGTGCCGAGTGTACTTCCACTTCAGGGAGTGCATTTTGCAACTGAGAAAGGAAGGACTTCTTGATTATGGATGTTAATTGTTAAAGATATAGGATACCTCTATTCCTTTATTTTGAAAGGCTTTTTCTTAGAAAGAAAAGTTTTGCAGGTGACTAATCTGGCATGTGTGGTGTTATTATCATCATACTGTGTGTGATACTGTTGGGCTTGTGGGTTTGTAATTTTTTGGAAGCATATGAAAGTCAATGTTCAAATGGCCATTTCCTGTAAATCTAAAGAAATAAAATACCTCTGAAGAGGGTGGTCCCAGGCAGTACAGTCTGGGCCTTAATCTGAAGTCCTTGCAGAGTGATGAAAAATGTGATTTCTCAAATCATTGCTGTTTTGCTGGAATTCTAAGTCTCTTAGAGTTGTTCTTTAATTGATAATGTCTCAAATAATTCCTTATATTGATTTGAATTAACCTGCTGTTGTGGAACATAATTGCTGACATACAATGTGATGTATAATGCTGTGTTGTGGTTTAACCCCAGCCAGTAACTGAGCACCAGGCAGCTGCTCGCTCAGTCCCCACCAAGCAGATGGGGAGGAGAATGGAAAAAAACCTTGTGGGCTGAGATAAAGACAGTTCAATAGGAAAGCAAAGGAAGATGATGATGATAATAATAATAATAACAACAACAACACCAAGTGATGCACAAATGCACTTGCTCACCACATGTGGAAGAAAAAAACCCTCGATGCACAGTCTTTTTTCCGAGCAGCGATTACGCCTCCCGGCTAGCTTCCCTTGTTACATCTGAAGCATGACGTTATATGGTAGGGAATATCCCTATTTTTTGTTTTGTCTTTAAGTAACATAAACCCCACCTCCTTGTGACCAGCTGAATTTCGGACTATTCACTGACAGTGTGGCAGTGGCACAGGGAGCGCGCGATGGCCACCATGGGAGCTGAGCGCAGCTTCCGTGACTGTCTGCTGCACTAACTGGGGCTGAGACACTTGCAACAACTTGCCAAGGACACAGAATAACAGAAATAATTTCTGAGGTTTGAGTCTATTTATATCTACAAAAAGAGTGCTTTTTAAAGACAAAAATTGCATGAAATGTCTCCTGTCAAAATCTCACTCGTCAATGTCAAATTCTCATGACTGACAAAATAGCTATTTATGCATGGAAAATGTGACAAAACTGAGTTTTGAATTTGCTTCTAACTTTTGTATCTGCTGCTTTCCTTGGAATTGCCTCATTTCTCTGGGAAGGTGTTAATTTTAAGCTAACAACTCTAAAAACTTTTCCCCTCAAAGTAATCTTGATGTTGTGTTTTTATTAAAAATGTAGTTTACTCTTCATGAAATACATGTCACAGGAGCCAGGAGGAGAACTGTGCATAGCAAATTGTACAGCCAGGTATCCAAAGCAGTAAATTCATGGCCTCTTCCATGACTCTGAAACTGGAGCCCCTAAAAATGTCTTCAACCCCATCAGCATGGCAGAAGGGAAAAGCTGGTGCCATATGTTCTGTGTGAGGAGTAAGGCAGTCAGTTTGTCATGATAGTCTTGCCCAATACATGATATGCTTGTACTTAAAAGACTTTCTCATGTCTCATGAAAATTTCTATTTGTCTTGCTCAAGGAGAGAATAAGTGTGAAGGACAGTGGAAACCAACTATGTATGAATGCTCTGTAGATGTGGTCCAACTCTGCATTGATATCAATAAAAAAAAAAGTAGATTATAATCCTGACAGACAGTAAATTATAGGCAGCTATTTGTGTCTGAGCCCAACTGCTTTTGCATTTAATTTCATATCCTAAGGGAACATCTCAACAGCAGATCAAAAATGTTCGGAAGTCAATGGTCCTTCATCTGCAAGATCATTTCTCTTTTAACCACTTACCAAAAGCTGCCCCATTGGGATGTGACATCCTCAGCTTCTGTTTCAGAAGTCACCATGTGGAGGGGGTCCAGGCCCAGTTTCTTGGAGAAAGAAATATCTCAAGACCTGCACAACTTTCTGCTGTGCTTCCTTCCCAGGCTCACTGGAATCAGCTGCTTCTGTCTGACATTCCTCTCAGGAGAGGCAGGACCTGCCAGGGAGCTGTTTGAAGGCTCTCCCATGCTCACCCCGAGGCTGATTCTTATCCGTCCCTTGCAGACACCTGTCTTTGCCTGCTTGTCTCACAGATCCTATTCGGAAGCCTGCTTTATTTACTTATTTTTTTTTAAGTGCAGGCATCGCAATCTGTATTATGGGTTTCTTTTTTCTGTTCTGTTTTTGCAGCAACCCCCTCCTTTGGTGAAAAGGGTGCTTCATTAATATTTGTCATATAGATTGGGCAAGCAGAGAGGTGAGAAAGGTGGCTAAACGTACCCTCTTACGTACAGTAAGTGTGCATGCTGGTGCAACCTCTGCATATTCAATATCGTGCTGATGTATGGCTCCAACTGGGGCTGTAGGCTCTGGACCACCAAAAGCCACCAAAAATCACACTCACAGGGTGAGGGTTGTAATTTTAAAAGCTGTGACCCCAAACATCTTGAGAAGGCACAGTAAAAGGCAAATGGAAGTCAAGTTTTGGTGACAATGTTGCTAAGATGGCTTGTCTTGTCCTTCGATGTGTGAGCAGAGTAGGATGGAGTGGGAGGGTGATAGGGGATCATCAAAAAGGATGCTGTTAACATGGCATTAGCTGGTTCCAGAAGGAGGTGCATGGAAATGAATTCTTGGAGAGTAGGTTTGATACGTATCTTGAATTCTCTTGGGCTTGACTGGGAGCTGGTGATATTTAAGTATACCACTGGGAGGTTCAAATAAAGGTTTGTCCCTTACACAGCCTTGCTGTTACATGGATATCTGTGTTTTGTGGCTATCAGTGGGAAGAAAGCAAAGTGAGCAGATGATGCTGAATTATACAGGCAGTAGTGCATAATCATATTTTCATTCATGGTGGAGGTGGATGGAATGTTTGTAGTGATATATTTGAAGTCCTCCTTAAATATTTCTAATAAAATCTTCACTTGATGGTTTCAAAGCAATCAGTTCCTCAATCTGTTTGATTACATGTGGCAACACAGAAACCAGGACATTTTCAACATGAAAGACTGCATACAAGTTTTGCAGCTCCAAGGTTTATTGTAAATAGGATAGAAAAACAGCAAGCATCTTAGTATGTGAATTAAGATGCAATCCTTCTTTCTGCATATTATCCATTCCTTGTTGAGTAATTTCTTTCGTACAAGGAAATCCAATCTGCCACAGAACATTGAATCCCCCTAGTAATAAGTCTGGTACAGATACATATATCTAGCATCAGCCCCAGAGCAACCTATAGATTTTTTTATGCTGTAATAAAGGCAACTTCAGAAAAGAGTAAAAGCCAAATCTTCTAATCCTTCATTCATCTTGAAGCTAAATTCTTCTGTACTCTGTGTGTGTGAGAGACAGCTGCTCCATCAGGCACTAAAGCTTCATGTGCTTCAAAGGAGGAAGCATAGAGTAAATATTTGTAGCTGTCAGTTGAGTCCTGTTGGTGTGCAAATGTCCAATGCTGGGGCCTTCCCCATGTGTTTCAAAATTTTAGGGCTGCGTGGATCCCATGTTCCTGGCTTAAATATTTCCCGAGAACAATATAAACTAACCTCTCATTCGAGGTTGGTGTTGCTTTGTTTTACTGATCCAGCTGCTCTGTAGGTTTAAGTCTTCCTCCTAGTTGTGGTCCTTGACCCACTTCAGGCATCTGCAGACCACAAATGCAGACCTCATGGTCTTTTCTTTAGCAAATAGAATGGCTTGATTGGAAGGCAGAGTTCCCATGCACAAGGCAGGTACAGCAAGATAGGCAATCTCATGGGTACCTTTTGCATCGTATGTGCTGTATCATGGTGCCTTCATACTCACTCACAACATGGCAAGGCTAGCATCACCATCCTACTACAGCAGCAATGAAAGGTTGATTTAGTTGCCCAAGTTTTTGCAGTAGACCTAGGACAGAGTGGAGAACTGAACTTGCTTTCTTCCATGGCTGCTGAAAAGGTGATGAGCAATGGACACAGCCTGTTCCAGGCATTGAGCGCACCCAAGGTCGCAGAGTCCCTCAGCATTACAGCTTAGTGTTGCAGCAGTACCAGCTTTGCAGCTGAGTTGCCTTGCAGTACCCCGGATTGGAGCATCGTGGGTTGCTTGGTTGGATTATTGGAAAGTAAGGATGTGAGAACAAGGAGGTTTTGCTCCTAACCTTCTTTTTCTTTTATAATTTTTTTTTTTTTTTTTAGAATTTGAAAAGGGTGTAACCACACTAGGAACAATTTACCTGTTCAGGTGGATTGTATGCTAGAAGTTTTTAAAAGATAGAGAAATGACTTCTTGTCCCTTGTGTGCAGTGGATATTCCATTTGTTTGTGTCATTTATTATTGTTTTGCCCCCCTCAGTTTATTATCCCAGGTGATGGGTCTTCTGCTATAAATGCTTATAGGTCATATGGAATTTTTCTGTGATTACAAAAAAGAGAGTTTTTCACATTTGTTATCAATGAAATACATTGTATGTTTACATAACTCCTTTAAGTCTGTTGTTATTTTGAAGATAATTGTTCTTTTATTTTGTTGTTATCACTTTTAATAATTATATAGTGTAAAGCTGTCCCTTAATTAGGGGATAGCATGGTAACTCAGTTGCCACGTGGAAGTTATGCTGATTTTTGAAATGTGCTTCATCCCCACTCCCCAAACTATTTGGTACAAACAGGGCTCCAAAATAATTTCTCTGAATGATGTGGACTTGAGCCTATAAAAGCTCATCTTTTATAACTGCTAGAGCAATAAAAAGCACAGCTAAACACCTGTAATAAGTCATCTTCATGACAGAATGGTAAAACTTGCTAGGACTTCTCCCACTGATAACTATATTTAAATAAGCGTGCCAGTGCTGGGCATTTAAATGATGTCTGGCTGACTGTATGTGCTGCCAGTGCTGGGTACTGTGGAGTTGAGCTCTAAAAATCAGTTTTTAATTGATCTACATTTGAACTAATCTTTAATTGGAGTTATGTTTTTAAGGAAAGAATCACATTCAATATATTTCAGTGTGGCTCATCAGTTGCCATTCCCATTTAAACCCTAAGCTTTTCAGTACAATGCTGTTTACATGTCTAAGAATGTATCCATGCCTCTGGCACCAAGATTCTTCCTTTATTTGCTCATATTTACAGAAGACAAACATTTATAGATCCTCCTGCAAGATATTTCTATATTGCAAAGTGCTATGATAATGTCTCTGTGAAAATGTGTATTTGGAGTTCTTTGTGATGACAAGTTTAAATTACACACTTGTGTCCATCTCTTTAGGAAAGAAGCCTTGATAAATTATTCAAGCCTTTTGAAAATTAGTGTTTAATAAATACTGGCATATTCTTGTATGAAGTTAGTTAGCTTATCTAAGGTTAAGCTGTAAAAGGCTATAAACCTTGAACCCAAGTAGAATTGATGCATTCATAATATCCACTTTGAATGCTAGCTCAGATTTGTTCAAGCTATTGTGCAAAATATGTTCATCTTCAATAAAAGTTGCTCTGAATTTGAGCAGCAGCATTACAAAAGCTTGCGTACCTACAAGATTAATAACACCAAGGTAAAGTGAACATTTAACAAATCAACCTATAAGGCTAAGAAGTGTCCACTTTCTCTTTTTGTATGGTTTCTTGAATATTGGAGGCCATCATGTTCTGTCTCCAAGGCAGGAATCCCTATATTTGAAAATGTCAGAATTGAGAGAATTTGATGCTTCTTTTGGGAGTTCTTTTCAGTGACTGGTTATCAGATTTGTGTGGAAGGGAATTCCACCAGGCTGGAGGTGTGTGTTTAAATCCATGTACTTGTCAATGCTTGAGTGCTGAGCCAGACTGAGACTGCACAACAGCAATGAAATGGGTTTGGGACAAAAAATGCAAGTGAGCAGAACACAGGCACATGGAAGAACTGGGTAGAGAGGGCTCCAGCATATATAAAAAAGCAGATATCTATCAAGTCTAAATTTCCAGTTATGGATAGTCAACAAATCTGCACAGCTGCAGCACAAGCCGGGCATGAGAAAGATGAGACCAGGAGCCTGACTGCAAGATAGCTCCACGCACTCATTAGTCAGGGAATGCAGTATGGCCCTGCCTCGGGCTTTGTCCCACGGTGGCTCCGAGAGCTGGCTTTGTCCCACAACCAGCAGATTTTGGACTGAACAACGGGGAGCAGCAGATTCCAAACATGGTAAACCCGAGACTGAGGAATGAGAGACTGCCGATTCCAGTTCATTTATGTAATTCAAAGGCTTCATTCTCAGCATATCATGTTGAATATTTTTCCTTCTTAAATGTCCATGGAACAACTGGGCAAATAGCTGGCTGTGTGCCATTCTCCATGTGCTCTTTTACCATGATTTATTTTGTTCAGCTAGTCCTCTCCCTCGTACTTCTGCTTTTTAGTTAACATCTGTGTGTGGAAAATTGAAAGAAGTTCATTGCAATATGCTGGATATATAAGAGAAAGTATTGGCAATGGTTATGGGCCCCAAATTTCATTAATATCCCCTTTCCATCCTTCCTTTTCCTTTGTTCAGATACTATGTAAGGGGACTGCCAGTCTTTGGAAAATACTTGTTCCCCATTCACAGTAAAAGGAACTACCAGTGTGGTTTTGAATATCGGCAGGTAGCCTTAGTCTTCCTCCTACTACGGGGAGTGTCCTGCCTTCATCACACTGGAGACATGGTTTTGTTTTAATAGTTGCACTGTGCTGCACTGCTGACTCTGTCTCCTTCATGTGGATGTGCCAGCAGTCACGGCTCACATGTGATCCATCTGACCAAAATGACAGAAATACCTAATAATCTAGAGTTGCGGTGTTTTGAATGGTTCCTGCTCCACATACGGAGGCATCCCAAGCAGTCAGAAAGTATAGTAACAAACTGTATGCATTTTACTTCATTATTTTTCAGATCATTACCTTCTTATTAAATTCCTTGGTGAGGAATCTCCTCTTCTTGACATTAACATAAATTAGCAGAATAATAAAAGGTCAAAAAACAAGATTGGAGTGACTACTATCTATTTTTAAATCGTGTTTTATTCCTCCTTTCTTTCCTAAGGCTTTTCTTCTCTTCCATCACTATAATATATTGAAAAATACAGTGAACATAAACAACCGCATCCAGCACTGTGCTGAATATATCCTGATCATAGGAATGCTAGTTTTTTGGTGAAAAATAAAATAATAAGCCACATGCATGTGTGAGGTATTAAAGTCTTGAAATACTTTATCTTTTGCTCTGTCTAAAATGTGTTGCTTTCTGTGGTACAATGAGGATGTTCTTGCCACTTCTATGTATTACATTCGGCAAAAGGAACTTGAGGAATAAAGTTAATAACAGTTTATCAAACAATGATTTTTAGTTTCTGGACTGCTACAAAAGTACTTGGCTTTACTTGCAAGAAATCCACAGTAGATTTTTGGGAAATTCTAACAGGTTAAAGTGATGCTGAGGTCTTTGACTGTGCACAGCAAATGATGGTTGCTGAGGAGCTGGTGATATCTTTAAAGTGATGAAATAACTATTAAGCTGGTTTTTTTGATTGCTGATGAGATATACATTCACATGACCTATAACTTAGTAGTATTTTATTTTGTTAATGTGCATCTTGCTTACCAGACAAATGATTTTTATTTCATATTGCTCAGCAATAATTATTTTATCTTTAAACAGATTTTTTTTCTTGTCTTTGCTTCTTGTGTTCAACTGGAAAAAAGAAAAGCTGAAATGTACTGATCAGATGTTCTTTGAGAGCTGAAAATATCTTTATTTTTGCTAAATACAATTTTTATAAAATCACTTAGGACTTCTTCAGAGGCATGTAGTAAATGTTCACTTTCAATTTGTGAATTTACTCCATCACCTATTTGTGAGGGAAAATGTCAACACAGAAAGAGTTTGCATCTTGATTTATTCTCCTTGAAAGAAAATGTGGGTTTTTTCAACAGTAAATTTTTTCAAAGCTTCTGACCTTTCCACTTCCCTCTAGACTGCAAAACTCTGTGGTTATATCATCAATATCTGTTGTTCCTTCATTTTCTGCTAAATTTTCTTTTGATGTTTATGATACGTGTAGGTGGTAACCATGCAAAACTAAGGTTCATAGACTAGGTAAGAAAAGCCAAAGCTGCTGTCAGTGGACATGAGATCTCTGTTCCCTGAGGAGCAACGTGGGATGCAGTAATATTGTATACAAGGCTTTCCTCACTGCATCTTTAGATTATTTCCTGGAATAGATGTTAGGCATAGATGCAATAACATTAGTAACTTCATCTGAACAGGCTGAACAGGCAACCAAATATGCTTGTAGCATCCACATTTAAAATCAGCTTGCTCATCATTACATTCATAATATAGCTATATATCAGCCTTGCAGCCCTTATGACAAAGGGAGAAAGGAGTGTGTTGGTGTCTGGAGTATTGTGAGCGCTCCTGTAGTTTAACTGAGGCTGGATCACTAGGAACCAATTTTTCTGGTGGAATAAATCCCCCTGTGCTTCCTGGAGTATACCCTAGGCACCTCTTCACATGTTACTCAAAACATAGTGAAAGGTGGACAAATTTATTAGTCCAGCATCTTGTTTGTGAAAGCAAGGAAATTCTTTGAAGGGACCTTTTGGATTGCTCTCATATTGATGTGACAGCCTTGCAGAAGACCTGGTTAAATGCAAAAGAATGGGATAATTTCCAAGAGAGTAAACAAGTATTGAGAGACTGATGTTATGAGTTTGGGCATATTCTGCTTTGTGGCAGTTGATATACTCACTATTTCCATAAAACTTCAGTGTTTCCTCCCCTCTTACCAGCAAAGATCCAATACCAGTTATGTTTCAGTATTGGGACTGTGGTGGGTTGGCCCTACCTGGAGGCTAGGTGACCCCCAAAGCCGCTCTATCACCCCAGGTGTCCCCCAAAGCTGCTCTGTCACTGCCCTCCTCAGCTGGACAGGGGAGAGCAAATATAACGAAAGGCTGGTGGGCTGAGATAAGGACAGGGAGAGATCACTCAGCAATTACCATCACAGGCAAAACAGACTTGACTTGGGGAAATTAGTTTAATTTATTACCAAACAAATCAGAGTAGGATAATGAGAAATAAAACCAAATCTTAAAACATCTTCCCCTCATTCCTCCCTTCTCAGCCTTGGCCAGTGGCAGGCCCGTTCCGGAGCCGTCTGGTGTTGGTTCTGTTGGACATAGGGGAAGCTTCTAGCAGCTTTTCAAAGAAGCCACCTCTATAACCCCCTGCTACCAAAACCTGGCCACACAAACCCAACACATTCTACCTCTACTAAGTTTGACATCAATTTATATGAATAATACACATTTTCTGATACACAATCCTTGCTTATTCTTTAAATAGCAACTCCCATAGGTATCTGGAGTAAGTTCTGTAGTAGTTCTTGAATATGCTTATGTTTTGAAAGATGGGAAAAGCCTTCTCCTGGTATTGCTTGTATTTAGAAGAATTGTTTACCTCTAAATACTTTGTCAGCAGGCAATTGCATTCCCTTAATTCAGGGAGGTGATTGCACTGTGCCTGATCCCGAGGTTTCCATTAGAACAAAGGGGCAGCTGCTGGAGTGGTGCAAACACGTTCGTTTGCACTCTGTGTGTGTACAAAAGAGACATACACAGCTGGCATTCCCATGGGTGGGCAACTAATCCAGGTGTGATTCATCATCTGCAACTAGGAGAATTCCCAGTTTGGCTTATTCTAAGGAAGATACGTGAAAATACTCCAGATATCCCCACAGATACATTGTTACTACCTCATCATAGGATCATTGTCTGTTTATGAAACTTCTAGAGAAAATAATAACACAACACAGAAATTTCCAATATGACAGTAACTTCTGCGTACCTGCAAAATATGTAATTTTGATTTATTGTACCCCTCATTTATGTTTTCTAGGGGAAGGACTGAAATAAGATAACATGTTGTAAAGCAGATTTATTCCTATGCAATACAAATTTACTTTCCTTCTCACTGAGCCTATTATGTATTTAGCAATTTCCCAGTTTTTCACAACAATGAACACATTGTATAGTATGGGTAATTTTACTGCCATTGTATTAAGTTTTAATAATGCTTTAAAATGAGCATTTTTTATGACATATGTAATTTCAATGTCCTATAAAAACAGTTAGGAGAATGGAACAAATTAATGGTGCTTACCAATAATGGGTCTTGTCAAAATTCATTTTAAAATAACAATGATTATAGGAATTCATTGCAATGAGTTTCTTGTGTCAAGCAACTCTGTGCAATTTACATTTTATAAGAATGACGATTGTTCCTCAGAACCCATCTTGTGATCTTGCCTAGATTTCAGCTTTATTTACCAAAGTAAACATGAAAGTAGTCCACAGAATCAGTGAATAAACTTCATAAAGTACAATAAGTGCAATACTTATATAATCAAATTCCCCTATTACTAGAATATTCCAAAAATCAAATAAGTATCACCCCCCAGGAACAAAAGGCTGAGATTTACACTTTATCGATTATTGAGCTCAGCTGAGATTTTTATATTGATTCCAAAACTCACTTGCATTGCCAAGAGCATGAATTATGAATGAGGTCTGTTGAAACACAAAGTATACTTCCTCTTAATGCAATTCCTGCAGACACTGTGCTAGGCTCTGAGAGCAAAGTGCAGGTAAAATAGGGTGTGGATGTGCAGTGGTGACTGTTATCTGTGATAACTGCTTGAATACATACTTTCAGGGCTCAGGACAGCTGTTGCAATGAGCAGCTAACATGCTGTAAATCTGCAGCTTAGTTTCTGTCACACAAATTGACTTCATGCTAATTTATACCTCTAGCCATAAAAGAAATGCAGATTGTGTTGACCAAGTCTACAAGCCAAGGTCTGCATGATATCTCCTTCCCATTGCTAGTCTCTCCTTTGTTGTGTGTTGTTCAGTGTGCTTCCCATTTTGAATTAGTCTTTTGGATATCTTCTCAAAGGCCTGCTGTAGCATCATTTTTTTTCTTTTTTCTTTTTTTTTTTTCAATTGCCTTTAATGAGCAAATGCCAGAATCAAGTTTGTGTTCCCTGTATCATAGCGTCCCCACATTCTTTTTACAAATGACACTTCACATTTTAAAGAGGAAAAGTGAATAATATTCAGCCCAGTATAAAGGTAGTTGTGCTCAGTAGCACTGGAGATCTTATGCTATCATCTCATCATCTCGGCTGCTCAGGGGCTTGCTCCCATTTCGTCTTCACGGGTACAGCACTGAAAGCTCAAGGGAAATTCCTGCTTCACGGGAAACTCCTTTTTGCTGCTTGAGCAATGCTTTGCTTGGTGTGCTTCCTGTAGAAGCAATGATGTTTAAATCTCATACTTCATACAGCAACTGGTTAATAGTAAATAAACTCTTCTACTGTAGGCCCTGAAAGAGAAAAGCCTCTTGAATCAGCAAACACAGAGAAGTTCTGTGGGGCAGAAACTTTAGTGCTGTGCTGCCATCTCACAGGATCTCTGTTCACGTCTCCAGTGCTTGTATGGCAAAGCCAGAGAGTGTTGAGCACGTGTGTAATTTAAAAGTTGGATATTTTTCCTAACAAACAGTTATCTGGATTTTAATTTTTATATATTAAGCAATATTTTTTAAATTTTACTTTATTATTTTATATCTGCAGAAATGTTACGTGTGCTGCTGCCATCCAGTCTGTAGTGACTATGCGCAGAGCGCTGTTACTCCGGGGCACCGCAGGAAGCTCCCCTCTAGGGCGCTGGGGTGCGGAGAGGAGAATGTGAGGGAAAGCTGGAGGCAGGTACTGCAGAAGTTGTGCACCTGCTGAGAAATTTATTGCTATGAATTAGTTGTTACAATTATTGGTGTTTTGCCACAAATTTAAAATTACAGTTTTAAGTAATAAGAAACTGAACTCTCAGCGTGTTTGAGACAGTAAGAACAAACCGTGTCACTTTCCAGAAATGCAGATATTTGTCCACGTGCCAGATTTTAAGATGTTTTATCTGAATGTGTTATGTCCTACAGACTTCTGGAGAACTAATCTGACCACATCATCTATTTCATAAGGCTGTTGTTTAAACATTCAATCACTGTTTTCAGGAGCTGTTTGTTTGTCCCTATAAATTCAAATGGATCTGAAACTTGTTGTGCAAAATTCAAGCAATTCTCTGCACTGAAGTCTTGCAAAGAAATAAAGAAGGCAAGTAATTTTCTTCTGAGATGTTTACTATGAAGAAAACATCTTGTTGCTCTAGAATCAAAAATAAATTTTTCAGATTTGATTTTTGAATGGCTTTAGCTTTTGCACTTAAAAGTGTGGAATGAATTATAATTGAAAATGGAATACACTGCAGGAGCAATGAATCTAAACTACCATTTTTTAGAAATGAATAGATATAAGGCAGATATGAGGTCAATCTTTTATTGTCTGTCATAGTAATTAATACACATTACCTCTCCCTGAATGACACAAAAGTATGCTGTGTGAGATCCAGCAGGAAAATTAGTTAGTTTTCTTGCAGAGACGTGGTATCATCCTGGCTGCAGGCTCTGAGTGAAAGATGAGGCTTTGAGGAAGGCTGGAGGGCGATGGGGGTCATGGGTCGGTCTTGAGAAGTCGGCCCTGAGCTGGCACTGGCTGCGGACTCGAGTCAATGGCTCGGGGGAAGCAGCGAAGGCTCCGGCATGGTGATAGCATACGCTGCATGCGGGTAGAGCTGTTTCTTCTGGAAGGCATCAAAACCTGAGACCCAGACAGCGGGTAGTTATTACAGCTTTTGTGATATTCTTTGGCAGTATTCACCAAGCTTTTATTTAAACCCTGATATTAATATTCTGCCTAATTATATTCTGCTTAGCTACCTTTCCATTGATATAGTTTTATTCTGCATTTCTTACCCTAATTTGTTGTATTGCATGAGATCTTGTAGCAGACACTGAGTATTCAACCTATCTTGAGAAATATCATCTGACTGGTATGTGAGATGGGTTGGAATTCTTCTCCTGTAAGGAGCTGGTGGACAGAAATATAAGGTTTTGCTGTAAGAAAACTTGCCAAAATTTGTGACAAAGGAACGTTTTACCTCTGATGCTCTGAAAATTCCTTGCAACTGATGGCCCCATGCTCAGTGATTTCTACTCTTAGCTTTGATGCTCTTTCATATATAATCTTTAATACCTAAAGAAAACAAAAATCCAGGTCTTTCTGGGCTGAGATAAGATGCAGAAGAGTGACTGAAGTTATACTGGGAAATGAGTTATTGGTGTGCTTGCTGACCCTAAAAGCATCATCACTTACATCTTCAAAATAGAAATCACAGTACGAAAAGAGCTGAATACTTGAGGGAATACAAAAAAAGGAGCTGTCTTTGTGATCAATGGATGCTGCCAACTTTGCCAGAGCTCTTCAGAAGCTTAATAGTTTAACAAAAGCATCTTAAAGGAACTTCTTTTATATCTACTTCATAATAAATGAGCAAGTGGTTCATGAAACAAATACAGCTGTCTAGAATAGACTAATTTTTCTAGCCCCATATTTTTTGAAAAGGTGTGAGTTGTCTGAGGTAGGGGTTAGACGTGTGCAACAGCATCCATTTAGTGCTGTCTTTGGATATGTGGGTGCTCTTCCTGCTGTTTCTGCTACGAGAGGGTGAATTTTATAATATTTATATGGTTCTGCAGAGATAATATGAATTCTTTGCCAGTTCTCGACATCAGCACTCAGTTCCTCACAGCAGTGTGGCCCTGCTGCAGTTGCTGGCTTTCTGTGAGAGGTGGAGCAGGCATCAAGGGCTCTGCACAAGACCTTGGCCAGCTCACCACCCAGTCTGGCACTGGTGGGAAGAACACTGTCCCCAGAGATGATGGGAACAGCCTGGCTCAGTGCTGGGCTGGGAAAGTCTCAGAGAGGCAGGTCCCATACTCTCTGTGTTACAGGTTTCTTGCAGAAGTGTGTAATGAGGAGAATTGAAATAAAATACCATTCTCTGGGTGGATTTTGACTTTATAGATTCTGCTCCTGTTTATGGTAAGTGTTTCCAGCCGTAAGTGTTGCTTTCCCATTAGTGTAATTATCTCATACTGGTAGAGCTGCAAACAAGTCAAATAACCCAGTGTAATTAAAGCACTGATGAGACCTGAATTTGTGGCTCTCTCCACAGGGTTATGTTCTTTTTTAGATTAAAACCTTTAGGTTGATTGACTGAAATTCAGAAGGAGCTTAGCATTACTGTGCAAGATGTCAGGAACACAGTGATCACTCTAAGGACAGAAGCTGCCGAGGAGTCTCAAAGATGGGCAGCTGCAGCCTGGCTTGGGGCAGCCCTGAGACCCGTGAGCAGATGTCAGCCTTAGAGGGGCTCATGCTGAGGATTTATATTCTTATTTATTTTTTTTAACAGCAGACAGGAACTTGAATTGAGAAGGAACAAGCTGGATTTTGATAGGCATGGGAAGACTTTTGATGGGTGATACACTCTGATGGGGACTTCGGTGTACTTTGGGCCCTTGTGGCTACCAGGACCCACCGAATTTTCCATATAGCAGGTCCCTCAGCTCATATGGTCCCTGACGTCTCTGCAGAGTGCTCCAGATGAGTTTTGTTTAACAGAGTAGTTATGTTCAGAAAGATGGAGTGTCCCACCATGTGGTGCCCCATGACAGAGATGAGCAGGTGAGGCTCATCGGGAAGCGAAATCTGTCTGCGCAGACAGAGACCGGACTGACTCCCTGCTGCTGGCTCAGGGATTGGGAGAAGTGCTAAGGAAATTGCCTTGCGAGTCGAAGTCCTGTATTCACAGAGGATGTAGCACTGACAGGTATTGTTTTCCCCTTCTTGTTCTGTTCATGTCTTTTGGCCCCGACTTCTGTGTAGAGCGGAGTAGGTATTTAATTTCTTTCCCTATCTACCTCTGGCCTCCTGCTCTGACTGGCATGGAGAGGGTTGGAAAGCACATTTTACTTTGAGTTGTGACCCTAAAGTGATCTCTGCTACCTCTGGCCTGGAGTGGCCTGGAAATGATGGGAAGTAATAGGATAAGCCATCACTTCCACCTCTGACACAGTGAACCTTAGTGCAAAGGGCTGGATGAGCATCACTGCATCACTGCCTCGCAGAAAGCATGGTGAGATCATGCAGTACCACTCTGGGATAGTCTTTTAAATGGGACGATGACTATTAAGTATGGGCTATACAGGTTTCTATTTAATTTATTAAATTTCTTAAAGGATGAATTGTCTAGGCAAGATTATACATTACTGCAGGAAATTATCCAAATACACAAGAGTTATTGAGGAGTTAAATGCATCTGAGTTATGGAGTGCCAAACATCCTGGGAACAGACAATTCTGATAATGTCCTTTGATTGTGTTAGAGCCATTTTATGGGTAATATGTGTGAATAAATCTGAAAATGTCAAACCTATACATTAGCAAGTGATTTGTCTTAATGCTCCACACTACTGAACAGTGCACCGCACAAAAATTGCATTTGGCAGTGTGAAGGGCTAGGGATGAGAAGGAGAGCTCATTCGAAGGTCCAGCACTGCTGTGCATCTCTCATACCTCTGCCTAAAACTGCTCCAAACCACTTCTCAGTGTGTGCGGGTGACTGTTGTGACCTGCTGTTTTCTGGGGGAAGTTCTAAAAATGTTCCTGTTAGTCTGAATGACTGGCAAAATGAGTAATGTGGTCAGTTGTAATTCATCATTGCACTACCTTTTTATTCCAGCTATGCACTACACCTCTCACGGGCTGCTTACCTTATCTCTGGTTATTGGAGCATCAGGATGACATGGAAAACAGAGCTAACGCTCCTGTCTTCATAGAGATATGTTGACAAGTGAATGCAACAGGTGGTTGCTATTTGTCTTTCATTTGAATAGAAGTGAGCACTCCAAATACTAGTACAAATGAAAGAAAAAATAAAATCTTATTTTTTTAAAAAAGCGATCACCCTGTTTTTGGTAGATGTTTTGTATTTTGGGATTTTTTTGGTGTGGTTTTTTTTTGTTTTGTTTTGTTTTTTAAGTAGTTTTTGTTGTTGTTGCCTTTTTTTTGTGTGTGTGGTTTTTTTTTTTTNNNTTTTTTTTTTTTTTTTTTTTTTTTTTTTTTTTTTGTTTTGTTTTTTTTTTTTTTTTTTTTTTTTTTTTCCCCCTTTGCTTTAGGTTAATATCAATACAACTGTGCCTGAAGGAAAAATTAACCAGCTGGACTTCCAACAACTACCTGCCCTAACAACAGGACAGCTTTGCGAAGGGGAAGCTACTCACTGCATTCTGGTGAGATCTAAAGAGCTCCCTGCTCTGTGGGAGTGCTCCACCAAAAAATTAGCCTTCTGAAAGAGCTGTTGCACGTGTGCATGTGTATAAATCATGTCACCAGAAATACTGAACAAACACCTATGGTAATGTTCTGGCTCTGGCTAGGATAGGGTTAATTTCGCAAGGAGCCAGGCCANCTGAAAGAGCTGTTGCACGTGTGCATGTGTATAAATCATGTCACCAGAAATACTGAACAAACACCTATGGTAATAACACTGAAATATTAAGTGTCCCTGCTATTTTGGGAATAGGTAGCTAAGAGAAAAGCTGGATGGCCTATTCCACAGAGGTAGGACAGTTCAAGAGAAGTTGTAGAATGAAGCTATCTGATGCCCTGTAACCTTGCTGTAATGGGAAGGTACGTGGTGTAAGGTCTGTCCTGCGACCTCTGAATGGTCTAGTTCCTAGGGTATTAAGCAGACTTTGCAGCACACTAAGTTTCTGCCACATTGTTAAATTAATCAGGCTGTAGAAAGTATGTGAATGCCTCCTTATGAGAAAGTGCCTGTGCCCAAATTGCACGATAGCTTGACTGGTATCACTCACGGGTACGGATTTGCAGAAAAGCTAATGACAAGACAAAGGTACAGGAGATATATCTTTCAGTAGAAATGAGACAAGCTGTGTAGCTGATTCACCATGTCCTCCATTGCAATGGAGAACTGTTTAGAAGAATTTGTGTCCTACACTATTACATACACAGCACTAGAAACCTTGTCATACCATACTATCCTGCAGTGTCTAAGGCTTTTAATGAAGTTATTTGCCTTATGGGCCCCTGTTTTTTTCATAATTGTAATTAAATAGTGTAAGCTGAGAAAAAAGTGTAAATATTTTTAGTGTGAAAATAATACAGATAGTAGCAAGCAAGTGGGGGCACTACTTCTGCTTTAAATGAACAGAAGATCAAATCACTACATTCAACTGGGCTTGGTGTGTTTGGTCTAACAACATATATTTGCTTTTACTTCTCATCAGTATAATGCAGCCAAATGCTAAGATGTGCACCATACAAAATCTAAATAAGAAACAGATGAGGCATTTCAGAAATTACTTAGGGACTGGTCAGCAGTGGATGGTTTACAGAATTACTTTTTAAGGCTTGAGTAATTTAGCAGCTTCTGGTACAATAACTTGTTTCTGTGGACAGGAAACCCTAAGAAGAGGCCATCAATCCAAAGGTAGGTTTCATCTGAGGTTCCCAGGCTTTACTGGTTCTCCTAAGAGGAAAAAGATACGAACTGCAGAACATTTGAATTTGAACCCTTGCTCAGTGCTGTTTAAGTATTTAATTTCCTGCATTTAAAACTTGCCATCAGATAATTTTTGTTGGCTTAAACACTTGTGTTAACAATAGCTCCTTATTGAAATGTATCTCCCATAGAAACAAATGCAGAAAATATTCCAAGTAGATCTGTGAAGGAAAACTATGCTGACAGTGTTTGTATTGCTCACAAATAGAATTACAACTGCATAGTATTCCTTTTGGAGTGCTAATGTAGAACTACTTACCCAAATAATTTAAAAATAACCTCCTGCATCAGGTTGCAGAATCACCTCTTACCACAAGGAGACATGGACAGTGACTATCAGAGACTAAGGAACTGATGGCACCATGCTCTGGGCACAAGAAATCAGCAATGCCTGAGTTGAGGTGCTGTGCTAAGTGGATAAAGCTTGTAAGAGAAGAAGCTTATGATGAGTCAACTGTAAACTGGGGATAGTAATTTTAGTTTGTGTTTATAAAGTGCTTAGAACTGGAGCCCTGGTACATGTTGGTGACTCTGAGGTGCTGTGGTAGTATAGATACTTACTGAGAAAGATGACGAACATGGAAATTTATGATTATGTTTAATTATGTCAATATATCAGCATTTCCTATAACACTATGAATTTTCTTGTATGAGGGTTTGGTTATGTATTTTAGAATCTCCTTTGTTAAAGGGAGTCCTTGAATATAGCAATATTTAGAACATAATTTAGAAAAAAAAAACAAAAAACAAAATGCCTTCACTCTAGTGAATATCTGCCCATTTATAAATTTCGTTGTGCAGCTAAATAAGTACCCTCAACTCAAACAAAAACTCTGAGATGTGTCAGGAAGTTTTGCCAATGTGGAGTCACAACATGCAGAGCTGTGATCCGTCACCTGCAGAGGAGCTGTAGCATACAAAATCCCATTGATGTGTAAGAGTAACTTTGCCTCTTCTGAATGAAGATATTGTTGATTCTTAAATCAGTCCTCAGTGGTTCTCTTTTCCAGACAAACACAATACAGGGTTTTTTTTTTGTCTTTTGGAGGGTGGGAGACCTGCCTTTAATTAAAAGCCTATTTCTGACTGAGTGTCCATCAGGACTGTTGGAGAATTGTTTTTCACTAGTCTAGAAAATGGTGGAATATGTTGAGTCTGTTTTTCCTTTGCTCTTGTTCCTGTTTTAAACCTCTTTTTCCTGCTTGTCAGTTTTCATTTAAACAGGCTTATATGCAGGGAACAGCAGTCCGCTCTGAATAAATTACAGGCTCTGCTGACCTCCTCTCAAACATCCCACGAAATTGCCTGCTCCTCAGCAGACTCCTCAGCCTGTCCTACTGTAGCAGCGGGAAGGTCCCTGCTTGGCATTGCCCTCCCAAACAGCTCCTGTCTCAGCTAGGAGCACCTCTGGAATGCTTGGACACCTACCTTGGCCAGGGATAGATTGCCTTTTTCTTTGCTGATGGTGCAGCAAGGCTAGAGCACCAGTATAGATTTGGATGCAAATGTTTCTCCTTTGGGCATCCTGTTGCACCACATTCACTAAAGCAGAGGGAAGCGAGTGATAGCATCAGTGTTCAAACCTAGAAAGGGTTGGGTTGGGTTCAGTTTGCTTTGGTTTGGTTTAACCACCTTGGATTCTGTGTTCCAAACCTGCTGCTGAGGAACTCCAGTTTACTGTGTCCAAAGTTTCCAGAGATACTGTATTTTTCAGATTAATGACAAAATTCCTACTTTTTTCATACTTTTTTTTATTTGTTTTTTTTTTCCCCCCTAATGGGGAAAATATAAAATACCTCAGAGAAACTTCACTGCTTTTCATTTTAAAAACTTTTTTCAGTATGTTTCCTGTGTGGGAATAAACAAAAAAACCACCATGAGAGTACTTCAGCAGTTGCTCATGATATGCAAACATACTTGTATGCTCTTTTTTTAACCTTGTTTTTAAGTCTATTCTTAAAACATCTAATTTCCAACAGAAATGAAAGAAAAATTTAAAAATATTGAAAGAGGAGATAGAAATGCAGTTGCTTTTCTTTTTTGCCGAGGCAAGATTTCATTCCTCTGAAGACAGAGAGTAGGCGATGGTGAGGACAGCTGTGAATCATTCATTGTTGATACTTTCAGTTCTTTGAGGAGATGCAGGGCCAGCACATCTCAGCTCATGGCTGATCTTATGCTCCAAATCTCCATGCTCCAGAGGAGCCTTCACTTTGGGAATATGAACAAAGAGTAGGGTTCTTGAGGGAGAAAAGCAGCAAAAAACCACATCTAGTTCAGGTTATCTGTGTCAGACCTGTGTCACCAGGCTCTCTGAGAGGATAGCATCTAGCAGATTTCTCGGCTAGAAAAAGTGGTAAAAATAGGCCAAGACCTTTTTTTTTTTTTAAAAAAAAGGTAGTTATATGAGTTGGCAGAAACCTGGAGTATCTGCCAGTTTGCAAATAGCACAGAGAGTTCAGCATTTGCCAAGGCGCTTTTTTTTTTTTTTTTT
>VXBL01000493.1:106585-139155 GCA_013400195.1 Aramus guarauna | reverse complement strand
GTTGTGTTTTTTTTTTTTTTTTTTTTTTTTTTTTTTTTTTTTGTGGCAGTTCTCTGAAGCTGGATGATTTGTATCTGAGTCTGATCTCCCTTAGTGTCTGAAATGGCAAAAATGCATCTGACTAATTGATGACATTGTTATGGCCTTCTTGTGCTTATAAGCATATCAAGGGACTTCATCTCCTGGCCTTGAGATCTGATCATTCTCTCTTGTGCTGGAAGCCTCATTGTTTCGTCATATTGTGGTGTTGTTTCATGCTCACAGGAAGCCTCGGAACTGCAAATTCTTCAACTTAAAAAGTATTTTAAAAAACTCCACCAACCAACCAAAGAAAGCACAAGTGTACTTTGGGGTTTTTTACCAAGACAGAAGAAATCATAACTCTTCTCAGACCCTGAATCAGACCCTCTGATGCATTGCTCTTGCTGTTTATGTCCCCTCATACCACTGTAGCTATCTGAACAGCTGGTTTATCCCATCCTACACTGCTTGCTGAGTTTTCATTTTACTGGGCAGGGGATATCTGTGTTCCTGTGCATCTTCCCAGACAGAGGGATGGGACCTGTCAATCTGCTCAGGAAGTCTTCTGGATATGCCTGTGCGCACATTCTAGCTCATGCTATGGCTAGTCCGAGCGTCTGCATGCTCCTCTGCCTCTCCACTGTGGTCTCCAAAGGGCTCCTCAATGTGCAGCAGCAGAGGTTTTGACATGCTTCCTCAGTCGCTGGGCTGCTGAAGTTGGGAACGTTTTGGACGGTGCTGTGCAGTATCAAGGCATCCATATGGAGCACCCCAGGCATCGTGAAGTAGTATTTCTGAAAGTGGGAAAGAAATATCTTTGCCTGGATGGCCCCTGCTCCCACAGCTATTCTCCAAGCTGCTGAGACAGTGAGCAATTGGGCTTTCATCAGTGGGATAGTGCAGACTCTAAATGTCTCCAGAGTCCATAATTACATTTTAAAGCCTGTCCACCTTTGTGGGAAATCCCCACCAAAACCATGAATTGGGCTGCAGAGTAAGGTTCACAGTGATACTTATTCCCATTGCTGGCACCTCATGGCCTTTTTAATGGCAGTAAGCTGTCAGTTCTGCTTCTGTTAATCTTTCTGAGAAACTCAAAGGAAATATTTCCTGATTGAGGCAAGAGGAACCATTCAGGCTCACACGACCTGCAGCTTATTTTGGGTAAACAGATACAAATTCCTCAGGGGCTCATTCATCTTATATTAACATTTTTCCTGAGGCTGGACAAACTTAAGTTGTTGTGACCCTAAAGCAACAAAACACTGAAATGTTCTGGAAATGCAGTGCCCCTAAAGATGTATGAAACCACATTGTTATGTGGGAGGTTTTTTTCTAAATTTGAAAAGTCCTTACTGTGCCAAATATGGGTGCTACAGTGTTGAAATGAAGCTCAGAGAGCTTCAGAAGCCGGTGAGAGCTGTAGCTAGCTTTAAAGTATAAATTGTCTGTCTTCTGTATATTTAAAAGAAAATTATCGCAGTTGTGTTTCTGTGAATATGGTCAAAGGCAGATTCTCATCACATGGTAACGTGATTCTGTTGACAAGGATGGAGTTACTATTGCTGTAACTTCAAATGTAATGAGACCAGGGCTGGGCTCTAAGTGTTCAAGCCAGTTCACAATAACAGACAAGCTGTGTGTGCCTGAAGTGTCACGGAGCTATCTTCTTTAATTAATTGAGTGACTGTCTCTTGTGAGCAGTGTCACCTACCACTGTCACACCTCTGTAATGTAGGACAAAGCACAGCTGCAAAGGCCTGAAAAATTGTAAATCCAAATTTGTACTTGTGCAGTTACAGGACAGAGTGGATAAGTTAAAATATTAGATATTACTGAGTGGAATATCTGTAGATATATGAACGGATTAACAGTCTCCACAAGGCACCAGCGATATTGTATGGAGGAGGATGTGCAGACAGGGAGATGACTAAATATAATGTTGAAAGATACATAGCATGAACTAAATGCATAGCACTACTAACAATTTGAGTTTGCATGCATACTCACCATATGGATGAAACACTGATTAAAATAAGCGTGTGATATAGATACTTGATAGAAGAAATAACAAAAAGGAGTGCATATAAATGTATAAAGAGTGCATATAAACGCTTTTAAAGGAGAGAAAGGATTCTTTGGATAACAATCACAGTCTATTTGCCTTTTGATGAATGGCAGACCAGTTTGGTACTGCCTTAACAAGGAAAGTTGAAATCTGCAATGAAGACAGCTAGATATGGTGATTCTGGAATCAGTAGTTTATAGAATGTAGAGGAGCCAGTTAAAATGAAATACCAGCAGCCAGATTGTTTCCCATCATGTAAAGGCATTGCATGCTGTTGAACATCACCTTCCCAGAGACCTGGGTGGGAGAGGGAGGTGGCAGCCATTTGCTATGGCAGAAAATCCTGGGAGTGCTGGCAGGAGCAGTCAGAAGGACTGCACTGATGAAACCCCACATTTTTGTTGGTGTATGTCACTACAATTAGTCAATTAGTATTTGCTCTTTTTTCCCTCCATTTTAAGGCCTGACTTAATGCATCCTTAATTTAAGCACTTACTGATGACTGGAGTATGCTCTGCGAAGTGTTTGTGTATCTGAATTACTTATGCATTCAGGTCTAGTTTGTTTTATCCCACATAGATCTCTTCAATACTTCCTCACTGGATGTTGTTGGCTTGTTTTTCCTTGAGCTGACGTTACAGATAAAAAGCAGTGCTGGCTCTTACCTTTAGCCCAACAGTTTGTCTGCTGTAGCCACAAATGCAAATTAGATGGTTTATCAGTAGTTAATTTGCCATTCTTAATGTCATTCTGCAGATGACTTCAGGGAAAAACTTTGTATACAAGTAATGCCTACATCTTGACTCATTCTAGATGAGCTCAAACAAAAGCTACTCACCCGGTGGGTGGAGAGGGGGGAAGTAAAGCCACATCTTTAAGCTCAGCAGCACATGCATAGTTTGGAGACAATGTGTGTGCCAGACCTGTATGCAGCACCAGGACTAAATCTTCTCCTTCCTTCATGGTGTGAGGCTACTGGGGCCCTGTGGGACACTTTTCAAGTACCGGGAGAAAGTGCTGAATGATGAGATGGATGGAAAAGATGTGGCACAACTTCCGTGGTAGGGCATCAGTGAGGCAGAGGTCCCTGGGACACCTCCTGAATAACATGCATGGGAGGAGCAGAAAGGAACAAGAGAAATCCTGGTCCCGTCCCTCACCCTGTATCTCCTAGTGACCTATGTCCTGGTCTAGCCGCAGCTTGTCCCTGTCCTCACGGAGGTGCCTGATGTCCTCAGCTGCTCTGCACTGCTCCCCCCAGGGATGGTGGAAAGTGCCCAGGCCCCCAGGGAGCCCCCAGCCCTCACTGTACCCAAACAACTTCTTTTAAGTTGCTTTTCTGTCTGTAATTAAAACTTTTAATGACTCATCATCAGTGCCAGGATTTGAAAAGGAGAGAGAAAGACAACTTGTGGAGTTTGGTATGAAACCTTCAGGTCATCTTGTACCAAATGTAAGATCAGATAGGTCTAAACCTGACTGATAGCTTTGAAAAAGTAAAAGATAAAAGCATCCACAGTCTGTTGAAGAAAAATTGCCATGAAAAAGTTACAGTATGGCCAAGACAAATAAACTTAAAATTATACTTTAAAAGATAGCGTAAGCTAGAGGAGAGAGGAAAGAGGAAGGGTTTGAATGTGGTTATGTTTGTGAAGTCTCTGCAGAAGTGTAAGGAAAATATAGAGAGAAGAACTGAGAACAATGTCAGCTGTGTCTATGAAAAAAAGCTTAAAAGAATGGAAACATTCAAAGGAAAACAAGAACAAATCAACAGTGCCAACCAGTCTGGTATGTAGTGATTGACAAGAACAGGACAGAAAAATGTACAAACAGTTTTAATTTGGGATTATGCTTCATGCATCATAACTGTTGCAAACAAGAAATATTACTGTTGTTTGACAGACTGGCCATCTAGAAAAATATTTCCTAGCATATGAATAATAGCTTTACAAATGCTGTGAATGAACAAATCAAGGTGATGTGGTGGTAGTTTTTCGGTGAAAGGAAAAGGAATGTTTCTGAAAAACTCATTGAGTTCAAAGAGGCATCTTTCTATGTTTTAATTGATAAAGAAAGCTAGATTAGCAACATGGTTTCCTCTTGCTAAACAGCAAAAATGAAAATAAAATGAAAATAAAAGCTTGATGGCTTAAAAGGAGGCAGCAAGCTTGCTCTCAAGCAGAGGATACACAAGGGAGAGCCACAGCCTTGTGTGCAGGGGCACCTGGCCAGGTTCAGTCGATGCCCTCACAGGGTTTTGACTGATCTGGTGGGATTGTGCTTGCGCTTCTTACAGCACAAATGTTCAGGTGCTAAATAATTTGTATAGCATGCAAACTGGAGACGAGAAAAGACCTTTTCGTCTTTCTTCTGCTGCATAAAAGGCATATCTATATGTCAGTGGGGTTCTAATTAGGGAGATTATGTCACCATTTCCATTGAGTGTCTCTCCCAGGGATGGGAAGAGATAAACCTTTGTGGCTTGCCTGACATTCAGTGCTCCATTCATCTTTGATTAATTTTCCCCTTTTTTTCTCCTCTTCTGTATTCTAATTCCTTTCTGCAAACCCCTCAAAGCATTTAGCATCCCCTGCATAATTCCTTGGTCCACACATATGTGCTCTGCTTTCTTTGCATAGTAATCTCTATAGCCCTGTAATCTCTGTGGCTGCCTAAACTAAACTAATTGTACTCATCTGCAAACTGCTCTGATGACTTCGTCCACTGAAAAAGAGCATTAAGAGCAGGTGGTGAGCTGTGATTGCTGTTTGTGATTGGAGAAGAATTATGCACGCTTTTATTTTTATTATCTCTTTCCTCTTTCCCACCTGCTGTTGGGTCTGGTCTTAATACTGCAGCAGGGCCTGCTTTTTTTCCTGTGTCTGCACTTAGACATGGAGATAATGCTACAGAAGGACCCTAGTTCTTGGCCGCTGTACTAATTGAACGATTGATATTGAGGTACTAGGGCAAAACCTTGACTGAGAAGCAAGGGAAGACATAATTGAATGAATTAATGATGGAGGGAAGGACTAAAATTGTGCTCCTAGCTTCCAGCTATGCAAAATACTTTGAGAGCAGTATTTTAACAAGAAGAATGAGAAAAATACTAAACCACTGAGATGCCCAAAGGGCTTGGTGGTTATGTCAAGACTGGGTATGGTCCTTCCCTTACAGGGAAACTCAGCTCTCTGAGCTGGATTTCAAATGTCATCTGTTCCAAGATGTGAGTGGACAGGACTCACTGCTTCAGATATTACTCACTAGGATACTCTAACCCCACAGCAGAGTAAAAGGTCTGTGTTTTTCATGCTGCTGAGGTTTGGCACGGAAGAATCTGCTACACAGAGGTCTGGTGCTTGGTGTGCCTGCAGCTTGAGGAAATCCTGGTTATCTGAGTGTCACCGGCAAAGTGCAGGTGGTAATCCTCCAGAAACAGAGCTATTAAAAGCCAGAGGTTCCTGATGAGAATATAATAGTTAATTGTTACGTTTCCTTTCATGGAAGTACTGCCTTATGATCTGGCTCAGTCAGTGTGAATGGGATGTCATGGCTGCATTCCTGCTGGGTTCCTTACTTGCAGAAGGCCCAAAATGTAAACCTGTGTAGGGCTTTGTAGCATCTCATTGCCTTTAGAGCTTGGTACATATTATGTCAATTTTCTAAAGGGTCTTAGTTTACTAAATCAACTCTTCTGGAGTCTGTTACACTCTGTAACTGTTTGCTGTTGCTTGGTGAGTCGGTGTTAAGTTATGAGAGCCACAAAAGAAAAATTACCTTTAAGAGTTGAAATCTATCTTACTTTCCTTAGGGTTGAATGCATGACCTGGTGTTACAGTTTTAGCTAGGCTTAGCTCGCCAAAATTCAGGAACACCTGCATGCCCAGACAGGCTGCCCTGATCTGCACTGTGTATCCAAGTAGGCTCCCAATGGCTGCCCGGCATTGTTATCCCCAAGTCTTTATTTTGTGAGCAATCCTTGGTTTAGACACCAAGGACCCAATACTGGACTGCTTTCAAGTTTTCCTCTCTTGCCTGATTTGGATATAAGTTGGGCAGTCCATTTTTGGGCAACAAAGCAAAAAATACAGGTGGCTTGACTGCATTTTCTATCCATTCTTTTTCTGAAGTCCATTTTTATCTTTAGAAAGAGGGACACCTCCATGCTTTAGCAGCACCACAGAATGTGTAATCAGATGTGTCTAGTTACAGAACAGATACTGTTTAAGAGCTGTTGCTCGACATTTTCTTGCACAAAAATGAAAAAGGAATAGTAAACAGGATAATATTTTTTTAAGTATATAAAACCATCCCACTACTGTTTTAAGCTGAGTATGTAAAGTATTTAGTGAGCCCTCAGGAGAGGAAGAGCTTTCCATTCTATGCATGGAAATGAACTACCTGCAGCCACCTGTGACCTGAAAATGAACTCAGGTAGCTGGCAGAAATGCTTCAGTCCTTTCAAAAGGTGAGCCAGAGTCCAGTTTCGGCTAAAATAAGACTGTTGCAGTCTCAGCTAAAATAAGCTTTCTTTTTTTCTAATAAAGACAAATGTGTTCTAAATTAACATGCACAGTAGTAACTGTGTTCTTTTGATGAGGGAACAATCAGGAAATTGCAAATGAAGATAATAAAAGAAAATATAGTAGGTCTTACGTACCTTGCAAAACTAATGAAATTAATTTTACTGGTTTCAGTTTTAAAACACAGTGAAAGAAGAGCAGCAGCAAGAGTACACTGTACATCAGGGGAGAAAGTGGTGGTAAACCTGAGCTGCAGAAACTTTAATGCTCTGGTCCCAGGAACAAGGCTGCACGTGGCAAAGCGTAGGCTTGCGTGGACTCTGTGTAGGACCAGTTGCTTTTTAAATAGCTGTTTGTGCTTGGTGCAGCCATGATAGATAGCTACATCTGGTGGTACACAAGGAATAGGAGGCAGGCTGTGCCACTACAGTGCGCCAAGCAATGTCAGCTGGAAGCTGTTTGTGAGTAGAAGAGCAGCCCGGGTAAAGGATGAGTGATGGGAGAAGGAGGAACTGAACGCTGTACTGTGGCTGGGGGACTGGCAGGCAGACTGGGGTGGTGAGATGGAGGATAGCTTGTCCAGGCATTGTGAGAAGTCAAAATTACTTGGGGTCCCATCAGAGAAAATGACCGACTAAAAAAATTCCTGAACATGTGCAGCTCTTGGTGCTGCTGCTTTGGTTGGGAAGCCAGTGTCTGCCACTGTGTGCACAGTTACTTTGTACGGGTGTGAATTGGAGAAATGGAGGGGCTCTAGTTGGAGGTGATAATTTCAGAGGGTTTTTTCTCTACTCGCTCCTGTTTCCAGTTGGTGTGTGCAGAGGATGATGGTGGGGTGTAGGGCAGTGGATCCGTGAGAAAGGGCACTGCAGGCACCCTGGGGCACCCGCAGCCCATGCAGCCTGGGCACGTCCTGCAGGCTCCCAGGGGAGGCCAAGGGAAGCCTGCAAGGACACAGCGCGATGCACTCTCATCATCCAGTAATACCAGTAGTGAGGGAGTTTTCTGAGTCAGAGGATTATGTGTAATCCCAGTATGGGACAAAGGGCTGCTGTGGGCACTCTGCGACAAAGCCATGCAGCTTTTATAGCATGGGAGCTGCTGAGCTGGATCAGACCTCTGCTCAGCCTGATCCTGGCTTGGCATCATTGCTTGGCATCATTGCTTGGCATCAGAAACCTTTGCTTCAGGGGGAGTAGCAAGTAGCTTACTGCAGGTAAGGATAGACCGGGCAGCTTGAGACTGAGCTAACGGTCACCTGCAAGGAAACCAGGGCCTCAGTCGTTGGAGAGTCTGGTTTCTTCTACTGAAACCTAGCTGTTCTTGTGAGCTAGTATCAGTGCCTCATCCTCTTTTGAAACCTGCTTCAATCTTAACCTCTGGTGTTTGGCACAAAGTTCCAGTGGATTAGCTGACATTTTATGTTTAGTTTTAAATTGCTGGCCCTTCACCCCCCTGACTGTTGTCTCATTTCACAGCACAAGAAGGAGAATAAGCCTAGACATTTTTGGCCTAGCATCTGTAGGCTCCTCATTGCTTTATAACATCTTTTGCTTTTCATTGCTGTCTTTTCAAAGCTTCCTTAATCTTTTTTTTTCCTTTTCATGTAGCATTTCCCTCTGGTTTACGTCATTATTGTTGCACTGTCTGACCTTCATCCTCTCCATCCCTCATTGTAAATATTTTTCTTTATTGTAATTTTATAATTACTAGACACAGTTTCATTGACTGTATGATTGGATTTTTATAATGCAGCATACTAATGAATGTGCATTACTGATATCTCTAGAAACTGTAGTCTTGAACACAGACCTCTTTGTGCTAGCAAATTTATAAACACACGATGGGAATGGCCTGTGCCTGGGAGACCTAATAGGTATGAGATGAACAGATTGCAGGCAGGGGCTGCAGCAAGCAAAGGGATGGGGTCACTCACACAGCAAGGAGGTCATCAAGCCACAGCTACCTCTATAGCTGCCTGATTTTGCAACGAAGGTGTAACAAGAAATGGGTGGTGAATGAGCAGATATGAGTTACGAAAACTTCTGGCTTAAGAGACGTGAAAAAAGGCAGGAGTGGTCCCAGGTCTGTACTTGTCCCACATAGCAGAAAGTATGGAAACAATCTAGATGAGATTGATCCTTTGTGTGTCTTATCACTGTCCACTCTCAAAGCCAGACAAATGCAAGTCCTTTTATGGTTGTCTTCTATCAGACATAGTAATATTCAAGTTCTAATTTATGAAATTAATGTGCTTTGTAAATAGATGAAAGATGGTGATCTACTGAATAACGTTGCAGTCATTGTCTGTTGTGTTAACTCATGCTCAAGAAAGAAGTTTCTCAAATTTTTTGGTTTGCTTCCTCAGATTCATTCATCATATCTGTCTACGAGAAGAAATGTCTTTTGTTTGAATTACAAGTGTGCATATCTTAGCTGCAGGGCTAAGTAGGATGTTTTTGTTATGTTGTGAGCAGTGGGTGTAAAGAGGTTTCTGCTTCAAGATAAGTGTGAGTATGCGTGTCACTAATTCATTAGCAATTGGTATCTTCTCAGTTCTTATTACGGTGATCTAAAGACCACAGTTAACATATGAATCAGTGTTGTATTGGACAGCTGATTTTTTTGCCTGTCCTCCAAGAGAAGTCCGCAGATGTGAATAGTGTGAGATTTAAATAAAATGTCTAGAAATGTCAAAAGTGAGATGCACACCCTGTGCAGGGGGGGAACGAGCTGAGAATGAAATTGTGCTGAGTAGCAGAATGGAAACCTGGCACCATCACTGCCCAAGGAAACCTTCCCAGGCCACTGCGTTGGTGTGAGCCCAGCTGAACCTCGGGTGTCTGGAATTTTTTCTGTCTAGAACTGACATCAGCAGGGAAGATCGGGATTCAAATGCTTGCTGTACTGCATCTGTCTCCAAGCGGACTTTCAAGAAAAGGCCAGTGATGCTGCCTGTCCCATAAGCTTTTCATTAGCTGACTCACTCAGCACTGGGAATAAACAGGGAAGTGAATCAAGCTGGGCCTGTCTTGGACTTTTCCCCTGAATCCTATTTTTAGCTACAGAAATGCAAATCAGAAGTACTTTGCTGAAACTGGTGAGGTACTTTATAATTTATTTGTCAAATTGGTGCAAAATTTCTGAAGCACATGGTTCCAAAAGAATAAGGTCTGTTGCTGCAAAATGTCTCCCTCTGGACAGTGAAAGCTATTCAGCTGTGCCTGAGGAGGCAATGAGCTGCAGGGACTGGGAATGTCAGTCACCAGTGTGAATGGTGTGTGCTTTCCATGAAATGTGAAGGCAGAAAATATTTAGTAACATTAAAAGAACAAAATTGACATATTAAATAATCAGCTTAGTAAAATCCATTTTACAAAGGGTCTGCTTTTGGAAATTAGGTGTTAGCATTTGGTAATAAGAGGCTAAATATGGGAAAATGGTGAAACATTGCTGTGAATGTCATGGAAGAAAAACAAGCAGTGTCTGTAAAGCCAGCTACAGGCTATAGGTCAGCACTGATACTGAAATAAACAGTGTCGATATCCTCAGGTTTTTTCTCCTGTTCATGCTCTACTCCACCCTGTATGCTCACACAAGCAGCAAACTGAATTGAGAAGCTCATTAAAATAAAAAATAACTTTTTTTTCCCTGGGAGGCTTGTTTTGTTTTAGCTTACTCCTAAAGCTCCAAATGAAACTCATATACATGGTGCATAGTGCTGAATATTTTGGGAATGCTCTTGGCTTTATACTTTCATATATGGGTGTACATAGTTTTTCTTAGGTACTTGGCAGATGCCTGGCACTTGCAAACAGTGCTTGCTCCCAGCATCCTGTGCCGTGCTTGCCTCCCTAGCTGCAGTTCAGAAGCTTTCTCTGAATACCCAATACCTTCTCCTCTGTTAGTGAAACGTGGGTTGCTCTGGAAAGCAAATTATGCCATGAAATAATACTTCATAGCAATCCTCAGTACTAAGCCTTTTACAAGCTGTCAATATTTAGGATTTGTGTGTACGTAGAGGCTTAGTTTTATCTGTGAGTGAGGCCAGAGATGAAGAGAATTTGCAAGCAGAAGAAAACGAGTGGGCCGGTTTGCGTGCTCAGAAAGCTCCATGGTGTCCGTCCCTGCTCCTGCTTGCAGCACGGCACCAGGTAAGGGATGAGGTTTTTCTCTCTGTCCAAGGCGGTTGTAAAGATATTTTGAGATGTGAGGTGACTGAAAGAGGAGGCAAAGCACAGGTTAGTGTGGCACAGAACATAGCAATCACCTGCTCAGGATCTAAGTCAGTTATAGTATTAGCTCTCTGCCTATGCCCGTGTAGTTTCAACGCGTGGAATAACTCCTTTTTGGGCTATTGACACATCTGGAATTTTTGTGGTACAAAGTTTGGATTAGGAATGGAGAAAAGACATCTTTCTGTTTGTAATTCCTTCTCTGCAACTGCTTTTGTGTCTGGCTTTCTGATGCTTGAGCTCTTCCATTTTGATGTGTAACCTGGCACAAGTAGTCCTCCTATTGAGGCTTGCACCCACAGGATTACCTGGGCTGAAGAGATGTGTGTAGGAATTATACCGTCCTGAATTCTGCTCTGTGCGGAAACTCAGTTTTTCCATCTTCAACCCCTGCTTCCTGCAGGCTGTGGACTTAAGGCTTGTTATAGCAGTATGAGGGCCATGAGCCTCAATGGGCTTTGAGGTTGGATAATGCAGCCAGGAGTATAGCAGCAGCATCAGTTGTGCTTCCTTCTGAATTAGAATAAGCCTATGAAACAGAAATTCTCTGTGAACAACCTGCCCTCTGAATTTAACTGTTTCAGGGCTAACACCTCTTCCCTAAGAGATCTATTTCCTAAAATCCTTTCTGGCTTTTTAAGGTCAGTCATTGTTTACTGAAGCATCTCTTCACTTCATCATGTCCTATCAGTTGTGTGGTATCATCTTATTAGGGTGCATTTCTGATGGTTATTATACCCAGCTGATGCCCTTGCAGTTATCAGTCTGGCTCTGGATCTTTCAGCCTTTCACTGCTTGATGAAATGCTGATAACTTCACACAGCCTGTACTGTCCTCTCCTTGCTGCATCTGTAATGTTATTCTTTCTGCCTTTTATAATATCCATGCCGGTGGCCTTTTGCCAGAACAGTGGTACTGACACCTGGTGAAACAGGAGAAAATAATTACACTTCTATGAAACAATAATAATGCCTGGTTTATATTTCTGAATGTAAAATACACTTAGAGACAAACATTAGCACTTTTTCTACTTACAGTTGATGGCTACACCAATTATGGCTGTTTTTCATGCGCTAGGGAGAGATTGTCTGCTTGTGTAATATAGTTCTGGTGACAGTGGGAGTTACTGGTCTGCAGGGCAAAGCCCACACAGGATTAAGCCACACCGGGTGAAAAGTTTCCTGAGGATCTGTCAAGGGGAGCAAATGTGGAGGTGGGAGGGGTGGGTAAGAGTGGAAAGATGCATAGAAAGTTTCTCATAAATCATCACTTGCAGGGATGACACCTCCATATATCCCATCTCTCTTTTTGGTTTGTCACTGAGGTGTGGGCTTAAGAAAGGACGTGTTGTAGTAAAGGGCTGTGCTACAGCCGGAGGGCTGCATCTCTAAAACTCAGGGTGGAGAGAAATTCACTTAGAAAGGTAAAGACATGGCTCTGTGTTCTGCACCTTGGGGAAAGGCTGTCAGTTTTGAGGTAACTTGTATTAAAGTTTCTGCCAGAAAAAAAGCTGAAGAAAAACTAGAAAACTGTCCAACCTGTCTGAATGCAGCCCTACAGAAAAGGCAAAACAAGCGTACTGTTGTTAACAAGCACTTTTGTGAAGGGGAAGGTCAATTAACAGCAGAACATCTGGACAAAGACCACAGACAGACCAAACAGTGGTGCTTCCCATGTTTTACAGAGGACAACGGAGGCATCCAAATGTTTACAGGGGTCTGGAGATATGTAACTGACTTGACACAGTGGAGATAAAAATAGGACAAAGTCTACCTCCTGAAGATTAATTAATTTTCATTGTCATAAATCTTGCTTTATTAAAAAATGTCTGAAATTTTGTTAATCATAAAGATATGTGTTATGAGACATGCCAGTGCTACATCAGGGATGCAACCTCTGCATTGACAGCTTTGACAGGTGACGAGTAGCTGCCTACACTGATCTTCTGTCTGAACAGTTTGTGTTGAAATGGGTGAAGCAGCACTGAGTGAGCTCAGTTAATAAAAAGGAAACGATTGAAGCTGAGCAGGCTTATTTTTGCTGGAACAGCTCAAATGGATGGAGGGGAATATAATCTCTGGCGGGAGGCATGGTGACAAGCTGTTGAGGCAGATTCAGGTGGGAGAAGACATCCTTGTGTTATTAGAGAAACTGGATTATTGGGTGCCATTTCTGTGTCCATCCTGCTAATAGCAGTCCTGTTTGTAGTGTTCCTGCTGCTGTGAAGACTGCTGTTTATCACAGTGATGTTAGTGGATCCTGGATGCAATTCTGCAGCTTGTTAGAACAGGGGTGGGTGTCTTGGTGTATTGCAGGTTTAAGCAGAAGCTCTTTCTGCCACATACCCTTCTGACATTCGTTTCATTGCTGTTGTTAATGCTCCTTGAGAGCAGTCACTTTAATTTTACATGACATGTTGTAATTGGAATATAAATATCTATATCAGTCCACGTGGTTGCAGGAAAAATTGAGCTGTAGAACGTATGAGGGAATACAACTCCATAGGGACTAAGAGTAAATATTTCTTGAAGTCAATAGTTATTTGACTGCTCTGATTAAAGACTCTCTTCTCCTGAGTTTCAATAGTTATGCCAAAAATTCACAAATTAGCATGGTTGTGATCTCCTTGGAGTGTCTTCACTGGCCTGTTGGATAAGAAACAAGAAGAAGATGCTAAACATTAGTATTTATAGCTGTTATGTTAACTTGCTGTGTTCTTATGGCAAATTCAGCACTGCTGTGGGATCGTTTTCACACAGTGCTGGAATATCTGCTATGGAGCACCTTAGTTTTTATTTTTCCCAATGACCTGGTTTTTGCTTGTCTGCATTTACTACCTAAAATATTCTTTAGCTAGTTTAATTCTGGCTGACTTTTCCTGCTGCTTTCTGGCTGTTCTTTCCTCTGAATAATGTAATGCTGAAATTAAAATTCCTCATTTCTGCTACCTTGGGGAGGTGTTGTTCTGAGGTACTGTCCTGAAAGTAATAATAGTGGAAGAAACTGTGCCTTTTTATTAGGTCTGTATTGGCATTCTAAATCAATTCTAGCAAGAGAAATGAGCCAGCATGTCAAGGATGATATGCCCCTCCTTTGCTGGCTTGTGGAAGAGGGTAAGAGCCTGCTCATGCTGCTGGGTGACGGTTATTCTTTCTGTGCAATGGAACCTGCTTTTACTTCTGTTTTGAATGAGAATACGTGGGGAGCGTGGGTTGAGGGGCAGTTGAGAGTGGATGGGGTAGGAAAATTCTAGTTAAACCTGATGGTTTAAGCTTGGGGCAGGCAATGGGTATGGCCACTGTTTTCATAGCTGCCACCAAAACAGAAGATCTAGGTTTCCTTCTTTGACTTCAGCTGGACTTTGCATGGCTGCCTGAAAGTGTATTGTGTTTGAACTGGATGGTCTATGACCACTAAACTTTATAATGTAGCTCTGTATGGTTGGCTGAACTTTACATAGTTATGGTTAGCTTAATTTTATGTATTAAATGTTTCAACAGTGCCTGAAAGGTTAGTATAGGGCACAGACTGCTGTAGAAGCCATCTCCAGGGTGAAATGAAATGTTTTTCCACTTACTGATGTTTCTATCATGTTGTTTTGGAATACCAGCACTTACACTTTGGCTTATAGTACTACATAAGCCACAAAGAGAAAGCAATAGAGAAGCATGTAGGGAGCTGTGGTAGGAAACGAGGCTGTTTGCAGAGAATCAAATACTTGAGTAATTCATTAGGTGATTCATCGTGTGATGGTTCTTTGGATGTGTAATAAGAATTAGTATTTCTCCTTATGCAAAGGAGGGAAAAATTAATTCAGAGTTTCTAGCAAAGCATAAGAAGTGACTTTGAAACCTTGTCAAATGTTCCATGATTTAGGGATTCAGCACATGGGGGTAGTTTATCAGTCTTGGCCAGCTGAGGGACTGCCTTGAATGAAGTAATGTTGATCAGCACTGGACTCTACTTATAGAAAGATGTGAGCAAAGCCAAATATGTGCCTGCCTCTAGTGTCCTCTTTGATGCTGGCTTCAGTAAGATGCTCAAAAAATAAAAAATGCAGTAGTTTCATTTGTATTAAAGCAGTCAAAGAATGAAGATCAACTTCAGATGGTGACCTCTTCAGATGCTGGCAAAAGATGTTGCATTTCTTTACTAGAACAATTGGATCAGAGCTCCCTACTTCTGCTCAAAAAGCAGAAACTGTTATGTGCACAAGAGAAAATCTTTCCAGTTCATTAACAAAGAAAGAAGGGACCTCTTGATCAGACTGTTAGATCACTCCAGCTAATATTGACTCTCTCAGTGGTACAGATTGGGGTATGCTGTCCTTTCATCCCTCTTGTATCAGATCTGTACCTTCCTCCTCTGCTTGAAGCTTTGGTTCTAATCTATCTCACTTTCAGGAGATCCCATTGGAATCCTTGCCATCATTTCAGACACTTTTCTCACTGTACATCTTAAACTGTCACTCTCCAACATGTACACGTGACCTTACTTCTTGAGGTTATCAGTGCTTGTTGTCTTGATTTCCCAGTTTGAGACTTAAAGGTTTGTAGTTTTTGAAAAAAGTGTCAGTGAAGTAATTGTGTGCTTGAACAATCATTTGAAAATATAAGTTGTCTTCAGTCATTATCTGCGTGCATGCTTTTTGTAAATATATTTGCTAAGCAACTTTAAATAACGTAGCTTCAACAGTCTCAGGATTTTATACACAATGATACTGAGTGGGTTTGGTCAGTGGCTCTGTAGTTTTATATTTTTTTGGAGGGGCTGTCCATTTTGGTGGTTCATCCTCAACTTTTATTTCTAGAAAGCTTTATTCACATCTGCAGCTTCTTTAGCTGTTTCTGCTCTGTGTCTCCTCTCTAAGTGATGTCTGACACCACAGGGCTTCCCCTGTCAATGCAGCAAATGCAGTGTTCCTCTGTCTTTACAGCAGCTCTGCCTTGCTACTGCCTGCCCTAATGGTGCAGGCCTCCAGCCTGCAGCCAACATATGTTGGTCCTTTCTGTCCTGTACCTGTATGAAGAGGCAGTCCCTGAATCCTCCTGCTTCTTCAGAGAAGCCATGATTTTTGTTCATCTTCTGGCAGGATTTACACTCCTTGCAGCCTGACTTCCTAGCTATTACCCTGCTCTTCATCTCTTCTGCCTCTGCCATTCCTCCTTGATGCCCTTTTCTGCCTCTGTCTTCACCTGTCCGGCTGAGGTCCTTCACTTCTTACAAATCCTTAAGGAAGGCAGTGTGTGAGCTCCTCAAATATGAGGACCTTAGTTTTGGCCAAATGTTCACTCCTCGTGCTCTTTTACTTCCACACTCATCTGTCCACGCCAGGCCCAGGCTCAGAGCATGTATCAGAGGCATCCCAGTCCTATCTCAGCCTCCTTGCCTGAATCCCACCATACCTGTTACACTTCTCTCCCCTCAAAACTGGGGTTGCTCAGACAGAGAGTTGTGGTGTTGTCCTGATATAATTCATTATGCCTTTGCACTCACATCTTCTATGGAGAGATGCTATCTCTCTCTGGTGCATGATAGCATATGATGCATTGATCTCACCGTAAGGCACTCGTGGATGTTGCTTTCAGATTTGGCTAAACCTGTTCATTTTGGGCAGGGTTCACTGGAAGTTGTGTGGTCTAGTCTGGCTTCCCTACTAGTGGTAAAAAGTCAGCACCCTGCTGGAACAGCACAGTGTGGTGGCAGGTTATGACTGTTGGGATCTGCTCTTTGAGCTGTTCTGAGTGTACTTTATCTTTCTAAAACCATCCAGTCTTGTCCTAATGAGATTTGGGGGAGAAAAAGAAGAGGTTTTATAACAAAGATTTTTAGGCATTAAACACATTAATACGTGAAACTTTTTGTACCTGTTCAGTTTTTTGACCTTAGGGAAATTTTCTGAAGATGTTAGCTGTTTGCACAACAAACTTATGATTGTAACAATTTCTTACGAAGGAGGGAATAGATCTAATATTTACTGTCTGTGATTGTAACTCCAAGTGTGACTTGCACTAGATTTTGTTGCAGTTTGGCAAGCTTTGTGCTGATTCACTTCAGACACAAGAGGGCCGAAAACTATTCATGCCAACCTGAGTGTGCAGGATGTGAGTCATTGCCTGATGGTCATTGCCTGGTCTGGCTAAGAAGGATATTTTCTACGAACTGTCTGCGCATCTTTGAAAATTAGCCTTTTACATATTCATGAAAATTTACCTAAATTCATTGCAGCTTTGCACTGAAAGTGAATTGCATCCTAAGAAGTGCCATATGGCCTGTGCTTTTATACTTAAACAATTACTGCATCAGAAATATAAACCCCCAAAATCTGCTCTCAAACCTTTGGAAGAATAAATCATTTAACTGCCGCTGTGGACATGTAAGGGCTGCATGCATTACCCTGCAGGCTTCTTGAAGTGTCTACTCAGGAGCACATGAGCATGTGGTCCTCACCTGCTCTCTTTTTTGGATCTTTAGCCCATTTCTGATGACCCTTCTTCAACACTGGTCTGGCTGTAAGGAACAGAGTAGTCAGCTTGATTTTTGTGGAGAGCCAAAAGTGGGGGTTGTGTGATGTTTAACTATGGTCCAGTTCTGGGGATGACCCACTCTGTGACACTGGAGCCACTTATTGCCCTGGAAACAACATCTAAATCTATCCCCTCTGCTTGCTCCACACAGTCCTGCTGTGCTGCCAGACAAAGATCAGTTTTAGCATGCCCGAGCCACGGGCAAGAGCCTCTTGAGCCTCTTCTGACTGCTTTGAATAGGTTGCACACACAGCTTTTGAGAGGCACAGCTATATTAGCCATCAGAGAATATTCTGCCTCAGGGATGGAGCTGAAGTCTCCTCCTGGTAGGCATGCAGCAGTATTTTCTGACAGCAAGAATATAAACTATATCAACACTTAGCTGGAAAGTCACCATGATAGATGCTATTGTATATTTAAATGTGCTTGAATTTAATTTGGACCTTGCTGGGGAAATAAACGTCATCATCATCCCTAAAGAGACACTAGTTTATGAAACTAGTTTCCCTGAATGGATTTAAGGGAGCTAATTTTTGTTGAACCTCTGGCCTTTTAGGTGACTGGCAGCAGTTAACCATGATGCACTGGCTTTTAGCGGATACAGTTTTCACAGGAAGTGTGGAGCTGATGCAAACCAGCAGCATCAGGCCCTAAAGTAACATTCCTGTTCTCTGGTAAAGAAGTGAACATTTTGTAATTGCAGATTGGCATGAGATAGTGCACTTTTTTTTTTTTTTTTTTACATTAGGGAAAAAAAAAAAATCATATACCTCTGTGTTGAGAGGATTAATTAGTTACTGGATGCAAGCCATTAGTGTAAAATGCTAAATATTGTTCTTCTGGAGATTATATCAGCTAGAACTGGCCAAGTATTGGAATGTATGTTTGCATCTTCTCCCATGGACTAATTCATTAGAGTAATTACTATTTGAAGTCTCCTACAGAGAAATGTACATAGAGGGAGAAAAAAGGGCTTTGGCTAAAATTTAGCTTTATGGAAATCTTTTTTTCCAGCTGGCTCTGTTCTCGGTTCTTCCTTCCACTCAGAGCTGTTTCTTCCCTTTCACAACCGATACTGGTAAATTGTTCAGTAAAAGCACTAATGTTCTGTCACAGCAGAGACAGAAGATGAGAGAAAGGATGTTTCTGCCTCTCCCTGATTATCTCTGCTGTTGCAAGCTAAATTGCTGCCTCCTTGCAGGCATGCGGGGAGTTGAGGCGAAGCAGGAAGGGGAACCAGCACTCAGCATTGCCACTATGCCGGCTGAACATGGGGTAGGTGATGCACAGCTGCGAGCGAGGTGTCCTTCTAGTTTCTGTTTTCTCCTGCGCTGGCTCGGGATGGCTTGTGGTCACCTCTTGCGTGACTCTCCCAGCAGTCAGCCTTCTCTGAAGCTCTTTCCTCACCTCAGGTAGCTGTTTTCTCCCCTTGAGTTTTGGTAAATAAATAGGTCCCTTTCTCTCTCCTCCCTGCTCAGCTGTTGGAGATGCCTCCCCAGCAGCCCATTAAGCTGGGATGGAGTCCTTCCATCCACTTTGAACTGCAGCTTAAAAGATGGAGTGGCCCTACCACATCTTTTAAAGGACATAAGGAAAATTTACGAGTCATTTTTAGATTCTAAAAATTTGCCACAAAGCCATCCTTGGTGAGACCGGATGTGACAGTTGTAGCACTCCACAGAGGATGGATGGGGTTGAAGCGTTGTCCTGGTGTGAGCACTGGGACACAGTGGTCTCTGCCATGGGGAGAGCTGCTACTGTTGTCTCACAGTAGTGGCTCTCCAAGTAGTGCCATTGCAGTGAGAACGTGTGCCACTCCAAGTAGTGCAGGGGCCATATCTGTGGGACAGGCTGTGCTGATATATATTTAATAGGATCACAGGCACCAAACTGTGTTCTGTGCTGCATCTTAGGCTCACTTTTCCACCATTTCCTTTGATGCTCCTCTTCCCACCACCCTCGTCTAGCCTGCAGACCAAGGCAGGGCAAGATCTGTGGTTCCCTCTTCCATGACCTGATTTCAAATCATGGTAAGGGCTGGCTTCTTGACTGCAGGTTTTTCTGTATATATTTGTCTGAACAGCTTTCTGCCTCTATGATCCCAGAGCTCAGCTCACCTTTCCCACTCGGGGATGGGAACCATAGTTTGGAAAAGTTTTTCCCTCTGTTTCCATTATGCTTCAGGCTGGCTGGAGATAATGCCCACCACTGGGTGAGCTTTAAGGGGTGAGGGCTTTGCGCCCGTGCCAGCTGCCTGTGGTGGTACAAAGGAGTCTGTGCCCAGCAGTTGTCTTTTGTTTGCTGGTGCTCCTTTGACCAAGGAGGCTGAGTGCAGTGGCTTCATGGCCTGGAGCTGTACTTCATGTGCTTCCATGTCCCATTGTGCCTCTGACAGATGGTGGCAGCAGCATTCTGTTCTCCTTTCTGATGACATATTCTTTAAGTTTGGTTCACCAGTTCTGACACTCTGAAGCTGAAATACTTGGTAACAGGCTATGATGGGAAAGGGTTGTGCGTTGTCTTCCAGTGGCATTTGCACAAGCTTGAAGCAAGCTCTCCTGAAGAGACTGCCAGGGGTGCAATTCCTTATGCTCAAAGGTGTCTGCAGCTCCTCTTCCTACTGTCTTGTTGATGTAAAACAAACCCAGCTCTTAAGATGATGGATCAATAAGCAGGTATTTAAGGGTTTTTACATATTTCCTCCCCAACTTTGTGTACTCACACGAGTAGCAGTAGGAAAGCTGACTTCTGTAAAATCCTGTACCAAATCCACATGATCCATAGCATAACTATTTTTAGTTTTGTATATTATTTTCTTGTGTGTGTGCATCTCTTTCTTGAGTATCTCTTAGGATTTATTGATTACGTTTGGGAAAGGGAGAAGTTTTGGATATCTAATGTGGGTTAGTAATGAAAACTGAAGTTTCTGTTGCTGTTCCGGCAGTGGTCAGACATCCCATGAACAGTTCTGGAAGAGCTCCACACTAGGTGAGTCCAGGTCCCATGTGAATGGTTTTCTGGTGTGAAACCATCTTTTTGTTTCCATGACTGTTACTTTTTGAGACTGTGTGCCCTAGATAAGCTAAATCTATGTAGCAAAGTGAATTCAGAAAGCTTAGTGCTTATTGTGTTGGAATAGTACTAAGATTAGAAAAGCCTTTTTTTGGATGGGCTTGACAGGAATAGTCAGTTAATATTTGCATGTAATTTAAAATTTCAGTCCCCTCTTAGGTGAGGGATTTACATAAGTATTAATGTGACACCACAGCAGTGGAGCAGCAAAATACCCAAAAGTGAGTGGGAACCTCTGCATCACCCCCTAGGCAGGAAGTTTTGGTGGTGCAAGGTGCTGGTCCTGCGGGCACCACAGAACCTGCCTGCAGAAATCGGCTGTTGTCCCCGACCTGCCATGAGGATAAGCAGGTAGATGGATGTACAGCAATGGGCCTTCCTTGCCCTGGGCTTCTGCACTTGCAGATCCCACAGCATCACAGGAACCTCCTCAGTCAGCTATTTTGTACCCTCATCAACTTTTCCTTGCTGCTTGGAGAGCAGCAGCTGTGGGGGTTACTTCACTTACTATGAGTGAATCAGAGCAAAAATTAGTAGCTGTCTTTATGAATTATCCCTTCACCCACTTACCAGATTTCTGGTTGGGGTTTTTGTGGGGTTTGTTGGCTTGTTTGGGTTAGTTTTTTTGTTTGTTTGTTTTTGGGTTTTGTTTTGGTTTTTTGTTGTTGTTTGTTTTTGTTTGTTTGTTTGTTTGTTGTTTTGTTTAACATTAGAGTTTTTAGCTTAATGTGAATGTCTGGGGAAATCCTGGTGATTTAGTTGCTTGTATAAATTGGCCCTCCTCTGAGGTACTTCAGCATTTTGTTGCGTTATTGTGCAGTGTTTAAATGAAATGTGTTCAGGTGTTTTTATATAAAATAGACTGTTCTGTTACAAGAAACAAGAGCTTTGCAAATAATTTTTCCTTGTAACACCTCTAATTTTTAGCCGAGCTGTGGCTGCATTTCTCATTTACCCTTAGTTTTTCCTACCTGGCAGAGCTGCGTTTAGAACTGCAGCAGATGACAGACCTCTTGCTACTCAGGTGCTTCTCATTCCAGTGGCAGATGATGATTTATGTGGTGCAAGGTGTAACTTCCCGTATCTGCATAGCCACAGGAATGGACCTGTCTGACATCTGGTATGATCCTGCAAAGTGAGCACTTGCATTAACAGAGGGTTAGTGTGCTGCAAGAACTTCTCATATGCTTCTAACAGGAAAGTGTTGCCGTAACAAAGTGCCAGCTGAAAAATTTCAATGACTTGATATTGGCCTGCTGGATTTTCAAAGAGCCACCAGCCTGTGGCTGATGGTTTCCAGACCTGAGGTCTAGTGCTTGAAATCANAAACAAAAAACCAAACCAACCCAGACAACACACCAATCATGAGTTTATTTAGCATGGATAAATACTTAAAGCAAAAAAATTGTAGGGGTTTTTATTACAAAGAAATTTGAATTCCTACTGGGCTATTTTGGGTCTTTTTTCTTATTTTACAGTATTAAAATTTTTATTCTCTTGTATTTATTTCATTTTTAAAGTATATTTGAAAATCTTGCCCTAGCATTTTTGCTTCTTGAGTATTGCTGCCCTCCCTTCCCAGATCCATTAGTGCAGTGGCATTTCTGGGTTGAGTTGAAATGCTGCCATCGCTTCCTTCTCCTCCTGCAGCAACAGGACTGCTGCCTTCCCCTTGCTGCCATCACCTCCCTTCTGTCCTCTGCTGGGGACGGCCCAGGCCCAGGTGACAAACCTGGCAGAGCTGTTAGCCTGGGTGCTGCTCTGCGCTCACTGGAGGAAGCTGACCTCAGGAGAGAATACAAACCAGTGGGATTTCCAGTCAACTACCCTGCACAGCCTCTTTCCATGGGTCTTTCTGGTAGTGGTTTTATCTGCTGCTGAAATGTTTAATTTTTAAATTGATCTGGGATTCAATATGATGAAAAATGCCTTCTGTAAGAGGTTAATTACCTCTTACAGCAGAAAGTACCATGCCAAGTAATGTGCTGGCTGTTTCCAAGGATCATGTTTTGCTTGACCACAATGTCTCACAGAGTGAAAGAGATTAACAAAAATGAATTAATTTTTTTTTTCAGGATTTGGGCCACGTAAATAAACAGTTAATATAGCTTTTCTGAGCAGTGTGAAGTGATGCATTCACCTTCACATGCAAGTCTTGAATGTCTGGGATGTGGAGTCACTCCTTTTACTGAACCCTGAAGCAACACGAGTGCTCTGGGAAATGTTCAAACGCAGCAAATGTGGCGAGCCGAGAGCTGCCATTATCTACTCCGTGGGTTTTAAAAGGTGACTGTCAGAAGTGCTTGTCTTCGCTGCTGACTACCTAAACGGGAAAGATAAATGTAACCTTTCAAATATATCTTGGTTTCTTTGGGGTTGATCAATTTTGGTTGGTTGGTTATTATTTATTTATTTTTAGCAAGGGAAAAATTATGATGATAAACTAACTGGTGTTCAATGTAAGTAGCTTCAGGAAGAAACTCCACTACTTTGAATCTTGTAGTCTTGCAGTAGGACACTGAAGTTTTACACATTCTGCAGTGTGAAACAACTGGAAGAAAAGATGCCCAGTTAGGACCTAGAATAATACAGCATGATAGCAAAGAGGCAGCTTCCCACAAACCTCAGTGACAGCAATTCAGATTTCCTTTTCATTCTTATCCATGGGACTGCAAAGTGGATGAGCAGATCTGTAGTCTGGGAAACTTTCCAGAATAATTTATAAGCAAATGAGGGATGCAGCCCTACCTTCTCTGAAGGGGTTCTTCACCTGCCCTTGTTGTGCTACTAGTGCTCCCAGTTACTTGTGTGTCCCCCAGGAGATGGGCTTGCTGGAGTGCCTCACTGGGATTTCTCTGATGTCAGTAAAGTAGCAGGTCTCTTGACAGACCTGCTGTCTTTAAATAGGAAAATATTTTTCCATTTGTCCAGGTGTTGAATACTTTTTTTATAGCCAATACTTCTATATTAGGATGTTTTCTAATTTCAGACAAAACAATGAAAGGTGATCTGTTACTTCTCAATATTACAGCAGATGGGAAGAGGAAAAAAATATGATGTTTGATCATTTAAGTTTCAGTAAACTTCAGATATTTTAATAGCTTGCACACTAAAAAATAAAGCAACATAATTGTGAAGTTTTTAACACTGTTTTTTCTACATTCAGTCCCACTTAACTCCTTTACAATAAGCACAGGACACATCTGCAAAGCCTTCAGTCCTTTTGTATCAAAAGATGGCCAGTTAGCTGGGCATTAGTTCTTGCCTTGAAGGGACTGGACAAGTAAAGGTTTGGATGTCAGCGTGGGAGCTCTGAGATCCAGAGTGAAGCTTCTTTTTTACAAAAATATATGTGCATGACCTTGAACAGGTAGCCAAGTCGCCTGGTAGCTCATTCCCCATCTGGAAAATGGGAATGATAAAAGTTCTCCACTCAGCCAGGACAAATTGCAGAACAATGTAAGCTGCTGCAGAAGATCAGTATGTTCCATCAGTTTGTGTCTTTCAGTTCAGACCCTTGTATTCATAAACATTGTTTAAAAAACAAATGAGCAAAACATGTTTAGGGAGAAACAAACAGAAAGGCAGAGAGCAGCAAGGCAAGAGTTGGGGGGGGTAACCCAGGGCTTGGTGTGTGTCACAGTTTAACCTGGCAGGCAGCTAAAGCAACCACACAGCCATTCACTCACTCCTCTCCTCTGCCAGTGGGATGGAGGAGAGAGTTGAAAAGAAAGAGAAATGGAAGCTGAAACCAGGACAGTGTGCCTGGATGGTTCAGCAAGAAGGAGGAAGCAGGAGATACGTTGGTTTCCTTCCCAAAGCTCTGGTGATTCCCAAATCCAAGTGATGCACTGTTGGGTGTGCAAACTTGTGGGTAGGTCAGGGCTGGATCCAAAGTGCTCAGTAGCTCTTGCCCCGTCATATGCACTGTATTAGGGACACAGGTCTCTCACTGCATGTCCCAAGCTCATTTCATTTTGCATTGACTTCTGTTGTACTTTATACCCATGCTCCGTTGTAATGAAGCATTGGTGTAAACACTCAAAATCTGTACAAACACATTTTGCAGCAATGTTGTCCTTTTCTAGTGAAAAGGCCGGAAATAATTCTTTTTGCAGCCAAACCTCTTCAGAGAGTGAATAGGAGGCATTAGTCTTAAGTAATAAAGGGCTTAACTGAAATTTCTCAAAGCAGTAATATATTCAGTTCCAGATTTGAAATGTTCAAAACATTACTTTCTGACTGTAAAAAATTACTTTAACCAATGAAAAATGTCAGGGAAATTCCACCCTGGATGTCTTGTGATTTGGGGAGAGAGAACATCTCATCTTATATTGATGAGGCTCTTATATCCCCCCCCGCCCCCATTTTTAAAAAAAACCAACACCTCAAATATCAAATGCAACTACTTTCAGTAACTGGGAAAACCGAAGATCTGCCTTTATTTTGGGAAGGTTAGGATCACTCTTTGTTCTACAAGTAGCAGAAAAAGCAAGCATTAGAGGATGATGTTAAAATAGTACCCTGCACCTCTCTTTAAGAATATCAAAGTCTTTTCTGCTATTCAAAAGGGAAGCAGAACAAAAACATTGTGGGCAATATTTTATAATAGAACAATGAGCCTGAATAGATAGATTTAAAAACCCCTGTTCCATAAATGTTTAAAAGAATGTTCACAAATTTAAACTTCATTTTTTTTATCATTGCTTTCCTTATTATGCATCAGCTTTTAAGTTCCGTGATACCACTGCGAAAGAAATAAAATGTCAGATGTGAAGGATGTATTATCAGTATGCAGTGGCACTTTTATATACTGATGATAATGAAGCCTCTCCACATCACTTTCCTTCGTTATTTTTATTTCTGCACCTAAAATGAAAAGGAATAAATGTACTTCTTGCTCAACAAATATTTTCATAAGATCAGCTATCAATTGCTGAATGTCAGGTTATTCTGGACCTACCCAGTCACGTGGTGACCAGTAGAGAGCTACATCCCTCTTTTTTTTTTTAAGCAGGTCTGTTCTCACAAAGGCACCTGTAAGGGAATTGGGCATGGTCAAAGGGCACGTGCTGCGATGTATAGTTTCCTGGTGTCACAATATTCTTCATCCTTTCCCATTCATCTTGTTGTAATAGTGTTTGGTTCAATGCAGCTACAAACTCCGCTGATGTTCTGCGACTGCAGTGGTCTTGGGAGCTCAAGTGGCAACCTCTAGCATTTCTTTTGATACCATTGAACAATTTTAAAAACCAAATGGCAACAGAAGATTATACTGCTGTGGAGTATCTTCAAAACAGCACGTAATGACCTGACACTGAATCTTGCATGCAAGTCTTTGCAGAGGCAGTACAGAAATCTGAGTGGTGGGAGAACATTCTGCCATGGAAAACTGTTCCCAGGTACTTCTGGGAGTGACTAATCCCTTTTGTTGATGTACAGTAAATGAATGGTCTAGCTTTGTCTGCCTACACTTTCAACGTGATTATTTCCTGTTATTTACAATGTTGTGTTAATTGAATTTTCTTAATAGTAATAAATAATACCTAGCCATATATTGACTTTCACAACTTTATTGTACAGTGGGCGTTAATGCAGCACAGCTGGTTAGAGCTTTTGTACCCCTGTGACTTAGAATGTGAAGCTGGAAGAGTAAAAGCAATCACAGTTCAGCTCCTTGTGCAGTCTTCTATGTTATACAAAGATCTCTATAAAACTAAAGTAGGGGTATTTCTGCAGTTCTAAAATGTGCCAGGTACTTTCAGGCATCTGTTTTTGGTCTACTGCTTAGAAACAAACTTAATAAATATAAATGAAGCTGAGCCTCATGCTTTTAGCGGATCCAAACTACTGCCTCTCTGACTATGAAGCTGGTTTTGCCATTCCATATCCCCTCATGAGATGGACCAGAAAAGCTGCAGAGTTATCTAGCTTTCAGATTAGGACATATCATGCTTTCCTTTGGCAGGCTGAAAACGATAACAAGATTTGTTTATCATTTTTACTGGGGCAGAGCTGTGTACTTGCCATCAGAGCAATGATGAGCAGTACATGTTCACTGATTTCTCGTTTTTTCCCCTATAATATTTTAATACTAGGATTGTTGGGGGATGGTATTTATTTATGTATTTTTAATTCTTCTGACCTCTTTTCTGAGTGGAAAGGGCAGTCTATCAGCTGGCATGGAGTCTGCACACAGGATCAGGCCCCATGCTAAAGCATCACATCTCTGGGAAGGGGGGAGGTGGGTTACCATCTCCATCCACGTTAGGTATGCTGCTTTCTTACAGCCACTATAAATACTGCTTTGATTGGCATGGTAAAGGGTTGTATTTTTGGTACTGCAGGTCTATACAGGGCTGCAGTTTAACATAATCATATGCTGCTGATTTCCAAATGAATGATCCTCATCTTGGCATTTTAGTACCTGCAGCACAGCTGCTTGGGACTGCAGGAAGCACGGTGGACAGCAGGCAGGTGACTCTTCCACGCTGTCCCTGCCTGCCTCACCACTGGGACTGGCAGAATTGAAGGTAGGTAGGCTCTAGAGGAGGTACAAACATGACATAAGATAAAAACCTGCCTGTGCGTGGGGTATGTGCTGGAGAGGGTGCTGCTTCTGCGGACTGCCACTTTTGCTCTGCTGGGTGCCCTGAGTGCCTCCTAGCAGATGGGCACTGGGGACAGATTCAGAAAATACTGTTTGCCCAGCTTCCTCTGTCTCACTCTGCGTATCCATCTCCTGTTCTGCATCTGGTTCACTAATCTATGAGCTCTCTCCCTGTAAAGTACAGGATTAACTTTTATGTAGTATTTTGAGCATTATACTCTGCTTATATTCGGGATACTTTGTAAGGTAAATAATGCATGTTCTAGTATCAGGTATGCATCAATAACCCTTGGTGATTTCATCTAACAGCTTTTTTCTGTAAAAACATTTTTCCAGTGCAGTTTCAAAAACCCCTTGATTTTGTACAACTTTTTAATATGGTAACTTTCAAGATGTATGTAGTTCATGTAGATGCATGTAGTTCAGATTGTTATTTGTGGTCACCAAGCTGCATCTTTGACGGTCTCTTTCTGTTTGCAATGAAAATGTATTTTTCCACAAGATCAAGTTAATTGAAAATATTTCATGTTTCCAGTGGGCTACAGATCACTTGATAATTTCTTTCTGAGTAAAATTAGAAAGGAAAAAAAATTCTGCAAAATTAAAAGATCACTTAAATTATAGCTCTTTGTTCTACCTTGTTAGTTAACATTCCAAACAGCGATGTACAAACGGCATAATTTGTTTTGCTAAAATATACCCAGTGTGGAGCCATCTGTGTGATAGTTGACATTATTTATATTCAAAAGGGACATTGCAATAGCTGGAAGAGCCCCTACTCCCAGCTAACCATTTCCAGTGTTACTCTAAATTATTGATTTACATTCATTCTCTATTAACCTATTATGAGTTCATCTGCTGCTTTCAGCTCTCTTATCATGTTGATGTACTTCTAAATTTCCAAACTGAATAGTTATTTACTGCAAAGATGCTGGGATTAATTGTTCTCCAGTGAATATCTGAAGCCTCTTATGCCTCAGATAGCCTCTTTCATTTGAAACCTGCATTGGGAGCTCTGGTACATAACAAGGCCAGCAGCAATGCCTTGGCAATCCTGGAAAAGTCCCTTTCATTTCTGTCCTTCCTGATCCACTGAGTATACGTGCTTGTATTTCCAAAAAGAGTACTTATGGGACAATGTGCTTGGTGTCTTTGGAGATGGAATGACCCTCCTTGTCTTTCGGGCCTCTGGCCAGGGTGCTGGTGGGCAGTGTGAGTTGGTTTTCTTGTCTGCTTAGGAGGGACATCCCATCTTCTGCAAAGGGCTTTGAATTTACTGGGCACTGTGTGCTATGTGATTGCGCTTGGTGGCTCTTTCATGTTTGCTCTGCTTGAGTGGGTTTTGTTCTGTTCTAAACTATGTGTTTGCATGTTGTGCAAACACGAGGGAAACCATATAAATATACAGGAATTAAGTTATTGCTAAATGTGCATTTTTTCAGTTAACTTCCATGGTAAAATAAATTTGGAGAATGTTTCAATCAGAAGCTGTGACTTAGAAATAAATTTTGAGAAAATTATAAAGCAATAGTAAAGTAAAAGGCAAAGTTACATGAATGCCATGAGAGAGCAAAATTGTATGTTCTAGGATTGGGTGGTTTTGAAGTGATCTCGTTTGATCAGTACTGAGTAAAATATAGTTTTTAATCTTTTCACTGGGGTTATAAAAGTATCGCTCTGAGACTCTGCTCTGTGTTGTTGCCTCATTAAAGATGGTTTTACCAACACGCATGAAAAATGCAATTAGTAGCTTACAGCATTTTGAACTGACACATATGGTCTGCATGGCAGATGAGAGTTGAGATGAAGGATCCTTTTCAGTTCATGCTCCTGCAGCAAGCTCAGTGCTGCAGCATGAATGGTTCCCCGCCACGTCTTCAGTGAAATATTTAGGCCCTGAGCTGCCAGCAGTGGCGGTGTGGGTATCCAACTATAGTGCTTTGGTGGTTTCCTACAGTGCTTGTACGGTTCTGGTACCATGATCAGAAGAGTCAGAGTTAAAATGCATTTTGTGCTTGGAGGTGTGATAGCCTTGCTCACAGGCAGGTAACTGGAAAGCCTGTTCCTACAACTGGGACCAGTCCTGCTTCCTTTTAGGATGAGCGCAAACCTTGCTCTGGAGTGAGAGAGCTCAGCCTGCAAACTTCCTTTTTCCACATGCTGTTTCTGGGTGACAGCAGATGAGTTGCACAATTAACTCACCATTTAGCACTCATTTCCTGGCTGAGCCAGAGCCTGTTTTTGTGGACGGCCTCATGTTTCTTCCTCAGAGGCTGTACAAGCCTCTGTGCTGAAATCACAGCAGTTGCTTCCTAGAGTGGATGATGCCCAGACGGCTCCTGGAGGGGATCTTGTGGGTTGTGTGCTGTGATGTGGGAAAGTTCTGGTGACATTAATGGTGATAACCACCTCTCCGTGTACCCACAGAGTGTCAGTTGGCAATTGTAAATGGTGACATGGGACAGTTGTGCAGCAGCGTGCCATATTGCCACTTCGGGGTGGGGAGAGCCTGCACCAGGAATGCTGGTGGGAGCCAGGGATTAACTGATCCTAGTGAGTCCCTGCAAGCATGCCAAAAGGCTGCCAAAGCTGCTGGCTCTGTGGGAGACTGTTTTCAGGCTCAGGCCTTCCTTTGCATGGAGAGCTCAGCAGGAGCAGGGAGGCCCTGTAATTCTCCAAGATGGTCTTTCCTTGTGGCGTACGGAGGCTCCCTGTGTTCAGCCGGGAGCTGCTGGGCTCACCAAGCGGGCTGCTCTCAGGGTGGAGATCCTGCTGAGTCTAGCCCTGTAATACCATGTTCTTCTTCGTTTCTAGCTCAGGGTCCAGATCCCTTCTCTTGCATGTAGTCATCAAGTGTTCCTCAATGCTGCTCGCACCATAGTGGTGGTGCTGCTCTGCATGAAATCCCTCCTGGCTGCTGCCATTGCTGAGTCTGACTCAAGGCTGGTTTAACCTGCTGATATGAGGAGATTATGAATTGTATCCTACTGTGCAACTGCAGCAGGATAGAAAGTATTCAACATACAGCGTGCTCAGCCGTTTCCTCTCTGCCTCCCCTGTCTTCACCCTGACCTCCAGGAGCAACAGGCAATGTCTAAACGGTCTTGTGAGTAGTCAAATCATGAGAAAGGGATCTTTTCCAAGTACTATAGCACTATATAACCTAACTCAGCTATGTACTGTAGAGCAGAGGCAACGTCTCAGCTTGTTCTATTAAAGTATAATTAATTACCATTTCAATAGTGCTACTAGGTGTATGTATTCATCCAATGCATTGAAAAATAATAACAAAGCTTCTTATTATCTAATGGATGATGTTATACATTGTGGATGCAACCTATTAATATGGAAATACTGTCACATTCATCTGGAATAATTTGCATGGTGTATTTCCTGACCTAATAATGAAAAAAGTAGGTCAGCTTCCAAGTTTTCTGAAATGGGAATTAAAGCTTTATAGCAAGAAAGTCTTTGATAGTTTTACACAAATGGCTGAAACTTGCAAACCTTGCATATTCAAAATGGTTTGCCCCACAATGATGACTTGGAGTTATTTCTAATTAATTGTAGTAGTACATCAGCACTGGATTTCCTTGGCTTTCCCATTATCTCACTGGTTTTTACAATTTAGTGAAATTAAAAAGGCACTAAAAGATATAGCTTACCAAACGTGGTGTCATCTGAGAAAAGGTGATTTTAAAAGGAGATTTTATAAAATGTAGTTTACTGAAGCTTATGCAAAGTAGTCTTTCTTCTTCAGGTACTATTTAGTTCAGCATTGAGCATTTCAGGTGCTTTATTATTGCTAGAGAGTATATAGCACGTGGTGCCTATAGATATTGAACTCCTAGGTCTTAGTCTGGCTAGTATTTTGCAAAAGGTGTATTTGTGAAGTAGCTAGTGTATTTATGGCCATCTCTAAGATGATTTCAGTGTTTAATGTGTCTACCCTAACCATCAAAATGAGGATCTTCCTTCTGGAGCTTCGATTCTTTGCTATCATGAATGCAAGATGTTAAGATATTTTTCAGGAATATAAAAATAGCTATGTTGGATTAGAGTTGACATCCATCAAATGCCGTGCTCTTAGGGCGCATCTGCACAGCGGGCAAAGGTGTGACTGCAGTGCATGCAGGGATACTCCATCCACCTCAGCTAAAGGCTCTGTGCTGTGGCCGCTCTGCCAGCCCCCTGCCCATCCTTCCTTCCTTCCTTGATGAGTGTCATCCAGCTTCTCCAGCTGACTTGCACCATCTTCATGTCGCTTTGTCTGTAGCATGGTGGCAGATGCAGACTGGCAATAAGAAGGCAAAATGGAAAGACTAAACTTGGGCAGTGTTGCAGGGAGTTTGGTGACTCTTGCCCAGGCCCTTGTGACATTTGGGGAAAGGCACTGAATATTTGAGCCGGGCATCTGTGGTGCTTTATGGTCTGAAGAAATACATTTTTGATGGACTTCCCTGTGTGTTGCTTACTGTCATTTTGAATTGTTCAGTGAAAACACATACTTGAACTCTCCTGTTGTGCAGGAGTAGATTTTTTTAAAGATTATGCGCTTCCCCAATGCTTTCACTATTCAGCTAAATTTCACAGCCGTGGTCTCTCACCCAGCAGTTATCCTGCCGCTGGATGCTCAGATACTAACTTTTTTAATACAGCACACATTGTTAGTAGCTGGAGACATGCTCTGTAGAGGATCTTCTGAAAGAAAGGTTATTGTGGATATGAAGCTTTATTTTAGGTTTTCTGCTGTTTTGCTTTGCTCATTTAGTATCTGAATGCCTGCCACATGTACAAGATGGCACATAGGTTCTGTTTGAAGAGCAGAGACTTTACTTTTTCCTGCTTCTGATCTATTAAAGCCTTGTCTCCTGTACTGAAAGTGGAGAGTACTATAAACTCTTAGTCCTTTTGTTTTGACTCATGAAGACCTGTGATTCAGTTGTACTGAATCTGTCAGGGGTTTTTTTTGTTGTTTTTTGAGACTAGTAACTTCTGATAGAGTGACAAGCCAGATTTCAGATAGGGGCTGAGCACGCTGTGGTCCTGCCTGTGTACATGTTTGTAAAGCTGGGAAAAACTTTTTATTGGGGGCCTGTTTGCTCCCTGCTTGTGATCACTTTCTGTGAGAAGTTCTTGGTTTTATTTTAGAACAAGAAATGTATTTCAAGAAAATGAAATCAGGGCATGAAGAACATGCTGCAATTGGAAGGAGTGGCTGCTTGTATTTGCCTGGTGATTTTCTGAGGCTTTATAATGGTAATAGAAATGTTTGGGGCTGGATAGGCCTGGTAGCTAAGTAAAGTATTTGAAATAATTGTCTAACATGGCTTCACCAAGGGCAAATTGTGCCTGACAAATTTGGTGGCCTCCTATGATAGACTTACAGCGCTGGTTGACAAGGGAAGAGCAACTGACATCATCTACCTGGGCTTGTGCAAGGCATTTCATACTGTCCTGCATGACACCCTGGTCTCTAAGTTGGAGAGACATGGATTCAATGGATGGACCACT
>VXBL01000493.1:67114-106202 GCA_013400195.1 Aramus guarauna | reverse complement strand
AAGGACTGTGGTGACAGGACAAGGAGTAATGGGTTTAAACTGAAGGAGGGAAGATTTAGATTAGATGTTAGAAAGAAATTCTTCCTTGTGAGAGTGGTGACGCACTGGAACAGGTTGCCCAGAGAGGTTGTGGAGGCTCCATCCCTGGAAGTGTTTAAGACCAGGTTGGATGGGGCTTTGGGCAACCTGGTCTAGTGGAGGGTGTCCCTGCCCATGGCAGGGGGGTTGGAACTAGATGATCTTTGAGGTCCTTTCCAACCCAAACCATTCTATGATTCTATGATTCTATTTTTAGAAGTGAACTCAAACTGATGCTTTGTAGTATGATGAAATTATTTATGCAAAAGTTGCTTCATTTTTTAAGTCTAATGAAATCCCAGAAAGAAGATAAAACCTATTAGGGACCTGGCTTCTGTGGAATTTCTAACAAGGCTTGATAACACAGGAGTTTAGGGAAAAAAGAAGCTATCTGAAATCCTATTTGCTCATAATAGTCTGTTCAAATTCCATTGCAGAAATGAGAATTGTTGTAGCGTTCCCCATCCTTGTTTTTTAAAATTTGTTTGCAGAAAGAAAATTAGATTGATCTCAGAATAATCAGTTTTCTTTCTATTTAATATGACAATATTTTGTATGTGAAATGACATGTTTTCCTAAAAGCAAATGTTGGACTACTCTGAGTAGTTGCATCTCCTGGAGAACAATGCCACCTAATATGTCTGTGGGCCGGTTAGAGAGCTGCAGAAGTTGGAAAGAGAAGAGAGTGCACGTGTTTCCCCATCCCTGCTCCCAGGTGACTGATAGAGAGTGCTGTGGGGTGGAAGGCCACAGTGCAGCCTCAGAGCATGGTTAAAACTCTTTTTTTAGGGGGACAGCTAGCTTGTGCTCTGTCCCAGAGCAGATGCCACTGTGCAGCCCTCCAAGTAAGCCTTGCACTGTTTCAAAGAGAAAAAAATGTTCTTCAAAGCTTTGGAGACCACGCATGTCCATCAGAGTGAGTGACAGGCTGGGCATGACCTCCTCTTCAAAGCCGTGTTTGGGGATTTCTGGTGCCAGAATGCTTTAAAGGGTAAGGAGCATTGCTGCTCATTAATTAGTAAAATTGGAGCTGGCTCAAGTGGTGCTTGGAAATATTAACTATTAGACTTTGGATTCATGCCCTGGAAGAAAAGTAAGCTTTATGTTAGTTTTCCAGTTTTCATTAATAATTCTCCTTCTTCAGTTCAGGAAGCATGAGCAGCTTTAAGCAGATGGACCACTGAAGCTCAGCACTGTGAAACAACAGTCTTTTAAGGCTGTATTAACAGTGCAGTGTAAGTGCCGGGTCTAACAAAGCGACGTGGTGGTCAGTAAGGGTGAGCTCAGAAAACCTTTGGGAACCCATATCGCTGCCATTGCTGTACTAGGCAAAAAATCAGCTCCTGGTGGATTTCTAAATACTGTACTCCAACAGCCATCTTGCAGTGGTCAGCACCAGCTGTGAAACTTTTGCAGGCAGCACCCTTTGTCACCGTTCCCTTGCCAGACTGTATTTTTCTCCTTGCATCTCCTTTTTCACCACAGGTGAGAGATCTCTGCCTTCTCCTGGCTTTCTGGACCCTTTCACGCATACCCTCACAATACCAGATTTTTAGGAGTGCTGGAGCTTTGACTTTCAGCTCAAGGTTGGGGTGTGGGTCTGAGATACCACTTTGGACCTGTCTGTAACCCAAGGACCCCTCTCCAGTTGCTCCCTGCCACTTGGAGTTGGAACACAGAAACCTGACCATGTGCCACACCTCCACTTTGGGGCTGGTAAGCCTCTGCTTCCCGGAGGCCAGTTGCTGGGTGCATACCAGGTATATGTTGGCTCAGGTTGATATGCAGTGGGCTGGAAACCTTTTAGGTTTTTCCTTATTTTATTGAAAAAAGCGGACAGTGTCCCTGTAATATTGATAAAGCTCTTCAGAGAAAGAATTTGTGTGAGTGCCAAATGCTGTTAGCAATCTGATGGTGTGTGATTGATGAACAGGTAACAGAGTAACAGAATGGCTAATCTGCCCTGTAGATGGATATGCTCTTCAGATATAATAAGACCTGCCTCTTTTATAAAATTAGAAACTGAATGTGCATAGGCATTATATAACTGAAAAGGTAATACTGTATATGGCAACATGATGGATTAATATATATTGAAGTCCTTGATTTGTTCTTATTTCTGTCCTTCTAGTAGTTTATGAAAGCATATGAAAAGTTTTCAAATGACCTTTAAAATTAGCTCCTAACCTATATAGTTTATCATCATTTTCTGTTCCACGAGCTTGAGGTGTTAAAGGATTCATAATTCAATATTTCAAAAATTGTCAATGGCTTCACTATATGAAATTTTAAATATTCTGCATATACTTCTGGCATTCAGTGGTTGTATTTGTTCATTTGAATGTAATGGATATTGAATAGGACCTATTATCAGCTTGATATAGAAAATATATTTGGGTAATTACATATGCCTACACTTGATATAAATTTCAATCTTTTTCTGCCAAGAGGGCTGGTAAAAGAGAACACCATCTTTTTTGCATTTTATGAAGATGCAGTTCAGAATTTTTGAATTAATGAGAGGTTCCTGAGGGAAAGAGGGAGCCGCTTCCCTGGTGCTGGCACACAGAGCGGGGTATCAGTTCTGTACTTCTAGCAAACCTTTCTGTGCTCTTTGAATCATCTTCTATGTTTTACTGACTTGCAGAGATTGTAGCCTCTGTTAAAAGCATATGAGCCTTTTTCTAAAGCATATACGCAAATGGATGGTGTAGATAGTAATGGCATCTTTACAGTTTTTTCATTTTAAGAGTATGGATTTCAGCTGCTTAATTGATCTAACGTAAAAAATTTACTACCTTGTCTGATAGTATGACAAGTCTGTATGGGACTTTGGCATTATGAAGGACAGATGCTTTCTGGTATAAAATGCTGCGTGCTACTAACAGTTGCCACTGCAGTAAGTTGATTCTCTAATTACGCAGACTATGTAGGTAACTGTAAGGATCAGTAGGTGCTGAAAGGAGGCTCTGGTTTGGATTTTCTGTTTTCTGCAGCCCTGGCAGAGGCTGCCTTTGAACCAAGAACAGGCATGGTTCACTGGCCTAGTGAAGGATATCGCTAAAGGTAGCTATTTTGCTGAACATACAGTGCATTTGAGATTGCTTGAAACTCCAGTGAACAATATTTTTACAATGGCCAAGCCGTTTCTTTAGGTCAAGAATAGGAAACTTGCACTATTTACTCTGGTGTGAATAGAAGAATTTTAATCTGACTTTATTTATCATTCTGTGAATTAATGCTTGGAAAGAAGAATTGCATTTTGGAATCTGACTGGATTCACAGAAATTGATATACTATATCTTATGCTGCCATAGCAACATACAAGTGCAATAAGTTAGAAATCTCCCAGTTATTAGAAAAACTGAATAAAACCAACTATTGAACAAGATTGTGTTTGCATAACAAAGCTGGGTTCTGCCTTTGCACCTGCAGTTCTGACCTTGTTTCAGGTAAAGGGGTATCCTTGACTCTTGAGAAACAGGCTCGATTGAGATAAACCATTTATGCTATAATGAAGAGCATGAGAACAGACATGCTGTCTTATCATACAGGGACTCACATTTGTGAACATATTTTCAGGCTACTGAGTACGATCAAAGCTATCTTGAAGAATATGTAAAAAGATAGCAATGACTGGTAAGAAAATAATAAATTCTCTAGTCTAAGTTCCTTGTTTGTGAAACAAAGAAGCTTATGTCTTTTTAATTTATGTAATGACAGATGAAACACAATTGCTATGAAAGAGGACATTTCTGGGAGGTGAGGAAGTAGCAAGAATGGTATATTAACTAATATTAACTAATATTAACTCTGAAGAGTCTTATGAATTTTTGTTCATTTCTGACCTGCTCACCTAATATGAGAAGACAGGACTGAAGCTGGCAAGAGATGATGGTTTTGAAAATATTGTGAAGCTAAGAATACTGTACTCCTTTCTGTATGACATACCTCTCTGTTAGGACAAAAAAAGAGGAGACTTCCTAGGGAGTCTTAATAGGAAGAAATTTCTGGAAAATTTTTCTTTTATGAGGGTAATTTCATTTGGAAACCACTCTAATGCCACTACCCTAATGCCACTACCCTAATGCCAGAAAGAACAGTTCTGTGAGCCCTCAGGGCATGCAGAAAATCTCATCTGTCTCATATTGCTAGTGACAGTGAGAGATGGAAGCAGGAAATGCACTGTGGCTTTATTTTTAATTTTATTTTTTTGTGGTCTTTTTTATTTTAAACTTTAATAATGTGTCTATTGCATTTTGTGGGTTGTTTTTTTTTGGTTTTTTGGGGTTTTTTTTTGTCAGAGATTGCTAATATGTCTCCATCCCATCTTTTCTGCTGTGATTTTTATAAATACCTAGTTAAAATAACCATAAAAACATCTGTGGGCTTTAATAAATAAAGTTTTATAGTAAGCCTGAAGCACTAAGTTCTGAAAGTATACTTTTAGCACTGTTTTACAAAAAGTTTTGAAATATTTTGCAGTTGACAGGATCAGGAGAATTTTTTCATATTTTGCGGAGACTTCCTAGCAAGTATCAATAATGTGTTTCTAAAGATCCATGTAATAGGACAAGTGTTTAGAAAAAAATGCTAGTGCAGCCATTTTTCAAACTTCTGCTTAATGCACTGATAAATCTGTTGGCTTCAAGTAACACTGCAGAACCATTAGACTAATATAATGATAATTGCAGTTAAACTTAGATTATTTCTTGTACAGTTTCTTCTTACAAGGCCCTTTCTTTTAACTTACCCGATTTGCAATAGTTACTTTTGTCTACAATTGAATCTTTGGGATTGCTTTTGTCTTCATCAACTCCTTTTCCAGTAGAGATCAGTTACCAGCACTGCCGCAGTGCTTGGGCCACCAAATGCTGATTTTCCTTTATGAAGCAACTTGCTGTGACCTCTCTGCTCTGGCTCTATAGTGTCCTCATTGTACATGCTGTGTGTATTTTTCACATACACAGCGCATGCAATGTGGACATAATGGAGATCACTTCACACCTGATAAGGAGACAAAATACCTGCAAGAAATACTGTGGTTTGGTTTTTTTGTAGGATTTAAAAACTTATTTATGTGGTGCATGCTCATGCTATTCTTGTATACTAGATGGGGTCCAAAAATTGTGTTGTGGATACAGTTCATCACTGAAATGATGCAGAGCCATATTCTGTGTTTTCTCTGCCATGAATTGGCACTTTTAAACAGCGAGGACTTTCATCAAGTGATTTTGACAAACTGAGTGTTTGTGTGAATAGTAGTTACCCTTGTAAGTGCTAAAATACAAGGAATTAGATATGTAAAAGCAAAAATCGTTACAAGGGCAAATGCTGCAACTTAAGTGGCTTGTGGAGGCTTCAAAAACGAAAGTCTGTTCTCAACTGGATGTAGGCTTAATTTGTAATGGGCCAAAAACTGCTTTCTAGACCTGAAGCCCTGATCAAGAATAGGAACTGGATTAGAAAACTGTGATTCTTTCACTGTGATGAAATTAAATTTAAAAGAGGGGGTAGTGGTGGTGTGGGACATGTTTTCAGTGACAGCGAGGAAATGCTAACAAACCGATGTCTTGGGGTTACTGCACTATGTGTTATTCCAGTTGCTATGGAAAGCATTATTTCATTTAGTGGGAGGTTTTAGGAGCTCTGCCTTTCATAGGACTACAAATGGTGCTGTTTGGTATTATTACTTGTTTGTTTTACACCGGGGAGAAGATTGAATAAAATGGTGAAAGCCACTGGCTGCAGGAGATGTTTCTCTTCCCCTAGACCCGATGTTGTTCTTGCTGACGTGCAGTGTGCTGTGTGGACTGTCTTCAGTACAGCCATGCTATAACCAAGAGTGGTGAAAGGTGCTCTCCTGCATTGGATTTATTACATAAATGATGGTGATCATAATACATAGTGCTTTGTTTCATTTACCACGCTTGCAAGGTGCTCCAGGAGCCACAGACCTAAACAAGCTTGCTCTCCTCTGAGTTTGTTCTGTGTCCGCTCATCAGGCTTGGTATATGGTATGTAGAGACACCACTGTGAACAGAAAAAAAGAAAAAAAATGTTTCCTAGGCTATGGAAAACTCTGCTGGAGCAGTAGTTATATTAGAAGGTGGTGGTATCAGCTCAGTAGCCTTGTCTCATCGCCTGCTCTGAGTCTACGTTAATACAAATAAAGACCTAACTTGAGATGACGAAAAATAGTTTGATGTTTGGGAAAAGAAAAAAAAAAAAAAGTATCCAGTGTAGGGAGTACCATGAAAGCAGTGCTTTACTTCCAGGTATTTTTCCAAGGGCACCTGGGATGTAGTCCTCTCAAAGCTCAGTCCTGCAGATGTTGGTAGTGCCTGGTGGGAGCTGATGAATCTCCGCTCTGACCTCGCCCCATGCCTCCCACGGTAGCCAGGGCTCCTTGGAGGCTGTGACTCTCCTCTGCTGGGGCAGTTTTGCTTTCACTGGATTATTTTTTTTCCCTTCCTTTAAATCACTTTTTGCATTAATCCAATTGCTGGAAAAGGATTATAGACCCAGAATAAAATCCAGTCGTAATTAAAAATATAAAAGAGGCTTATCTTTTTAGGCCAAAGTATTTAGAGGAAGCTATCATCATACCAATATTAATACTCCAGTCTCAGCTGGGAAGCTGTCATCATGATGACAGTGTCTGATAATGGGCCAGTTACTGAATATTTTATAGTAGATAACTTCTGCTTGTGTTTGCCTCACTTCTACATAGGTCATAAGATACACATACCAGTCTGCCTCTCGCAGGCTTTGTTGGCATCCTGGGTTTTTTCATATTTCTGGAACACTTTTTTGGGAGCTAATCTAGCTATACTGCAAAAGCAACAAGAGTTTGTGAGGGTACGTTCAGGGCATATGGGCTATGGGAATTACCCTCTGTAAGAGGATTGGGCCATATTCCAGTCTTCAACATCTGCATCTTAAGCCATCTTTTCATAGTGAGCGCTCCCTTATCAAATATCTTCTCTGCATTTGTAGTTTCCATCAACCCCCTATCTGGGTAAAGAAAAATGGCAAACTGGAATAACTCTCAGCCATCCTGTTATTCATGCCATGTGCCCGGCTTTCTGGCATGCAATTTTCTGGCTATTCAGTTTGCAAGCCTGCTTTGTCAGTCTTTCTGAGTAGAGCACTTTTTAATTACGTCTTTATTATTATTATTACTGAAATTTTTTTCAATTTTGCTTTCTTCAAATGGGAGGTGTTTCATTTAATCTCTGTCATTTTGAATTAAATGAATTTTCTGTAAAGAAAAGGATGCTGAAAGGATGAAGGATTTAGATGAAAAATTACGGACCCAGGTGGCTCTCAAACTGAAACTCCTCCACCTAGATTGTGTTGAACTGCCCAGATTCAAACATCCTTCACCTGATAGTGTGGTGTTTGGTCCTCTGATGGCAAATGGAGTTTACCGCTGAAGCAGTGAAGTTTTCTAGAGCATCAGTGCTAAACTGCTAGAGGGATAAAAACAAATATGCTCCCAAATGTCAATTTATCAGCCTGTGAGCTACAGAGAGTTTTCAATGAAGTAAGCTCTTTTTGATGTTTCTTTCTGGTTTAGGTATTTTGATGTTTTAAATTTTCTTTTTGTTTTCTTCATTTGCTTTCCCAGTTCCTTTTCAGGAAGATGTTTGGATCTTTCCTTCCAGTAACAGCCTATTCGTGATCTTTGTTCTCTTCCGAGTGGCTCCAGGTGGCTTGTGCTTGATTTTTGTTTTTATGTCAGAAGCAATGGAGACTTTTTCCTCTGCCTTGTTTAGGGAAGCTTTCTGTTTTCTATCCAACATTGTTGGTGTCCCAGGCAGTTGCTGAGGTACCGACTCCTGTGTTTCATTTGGCTTTTCTGGGAGCTCTTGCTCCGTGCTAGGGTTCAGTTGTTCACATTCAGCCTGGCAGTGGTGGTTGTATTCTGGGATGCCTGATGGCATAGCTCCAGCCGCTAGTCCAAGCTATTTTGAAACGTTTATTTACATAAAATAAATTTAGTCTCTAGGTTGCGCCGAGGAATTCTCTGTATCTCTAGCATGTGCTAGCAAGACAGATGCTGTGACAGAAACTCAATGATTTCACAAGAGGCAGCATTAGAGGACTACATGTTTTTACTGCTGTGCACAACTGAAGAATTCCAAATTTAGTATTGTCTGCATGTGGTGGAAAATACAAACTCAGGAAAAAAAGACTAAAAAAAGAGAAATGCCAAGAGTCAGCGGAGCTTTCCTTCATATATTTCCACTGTAAAAGTCACGAACCTCAATGAAGTGCTGATTTTTCCTCTGCTAACACACTTGCAGACCTCCTGTGTACAGCATGAAAATTCCTTATTGCTGTCAATTCTCCTGATCAGTTCTCTCGTTTGTGGTAGCAGCAGCATTTCATGAGTGTGAGGCTGGTGGAGGGAGGTGAGTGCTGGGGACAGGAGCCTGTTATAAGGTATCTCAGACAGGGAGACTTTGCCTCGTGTCCTAAATAACCACTAATGAACAGGATTGCAAATCTCTACCTTTCAGACATTCCCTAGGGACTCTGGTCCCCTTTCCTAAAACTGGATGTGGAGTAGGCATCTGAACTATCTAGCATCATTTTCATACTCTGTTCCCCTTGTAAATCACTTGTACCAGGGAGTGATACGTGCTGCCCCGTGCCCTGGTTCACAGGCAGCTGACGGTGCAGGCAACGGCTCAACAGAAGCAGCAGGGTTTCACTTTCTGCCTGTGCTCTGGCTGCTGTGTTTGTGCCAGTGAGTCCTCTACAGAGGAAGGACTGTTCAAAGCTGTCATGATGGGCCACGCTGGGTGGTTTGTTAGTGCGCATGTGTACACCTGCCTGCTGTTAGGAGTCCTTTGTTCTGCATGCTTCTAATTGGTTTCTCTTGCTGAAGATTTGCCCTGCTTTGGTGGCCCAGCGGATCAGGAGCGCTGAGCAGAGGAAGGTGGGTCTGTGTGAAAAGAGTTTGGCGTTTGCCTGGTGCTGGTTGCTGCCCTGTTGGCATTCGAGAAAACAATTGTGGAGTGGTGTGGTGTTGTGCTGGGAGGAGGGAATGCATTTCACCTTTATAGCGCTATACATTTCTTTTTGACGTAAGCCAAGCTCTGGAGCAGATAAGTGCTGTAAACCTTCACTCTGTACCAGTTCCTGAGCATTAACTCCCATCTTGGGTGCTGCGGAACCACAGTCTACCACTGAGTCCTGTTTGCAGTAAATGAAACTTCTGCAGGTTCAGGTTACAGCACGTGGCTGTGTGATGGACACACAGGCAGCTACGCATGGCGCAGGATGTGCTCGGAGGGATGGCACTTGCTGCAGCTCTGCCTCCTTGGACTGATGGCTGGAAGGGTTGAAGCTATCTTTCAGTATGAAGGACAGAAAGAAATAAGGCTGCTTAGGCTGACCTGTCTAGTAATCCTCATCTCCCCAGAAGTGTCTCCAGGCAGCGCCGTATCCCCTCAAAGCACTCCTCACTGGCTCCTTTCCTGCCCTTGTGCCATGTGGATCAGGAATGTCTTGGGGTTGCCTGTGAAGGCACGTGGGTGAAGGATGGGGTCTGGGGAAAGCCTGCCTTCCAGGGCATCATCCTGCAGCTCTGTGGAGGGCACAGCTCTGCATTTGTTTCCTCCTCTTCCATTAATTGTTTTCAGATAGTTTCTTCTTACTGTTTTCTGTATTTTTCTTACAGTCCATTTTCTTTCCTCAATTTGCCTCTTTCTCCAGGATTTCCTTCTCACTCTATAAGATTATGTTTTGCATGAGAACTGTTGTGTAGAACTACCCGATATTTTTAGTTTGAACTTTATCCTATCCAACAATTACAAAAGCTGTAGGGCTTTTTAATTACTCTGACACTGAGGAACAAAGTTTCTTTTGGTATTTTTTTGTCATATTTCCTTGAATACCTTTAAAATATTTGTAACATTGTCACTTTTAATGTGAGATTTTTTTGCATTATGCTAATGATGTGGATTTGAAGTTGCATAGATATATTCCAAAGGCTGTGCACAAATGAATTCACTGCTGTTGACGGGCATTCAATACCGATAAAAACAGTGACACTGAGAGTTACGTGTTGAAAAAGGACGTAGCACAAATAATTTAAATATTTTTCTCATGTTTGAGTATATTTGTGGTGTCTGATTGAGCTGGTTAGGAAAATAAAGACAGATGGCAATGAATTCATTCCAACACATTTTCATTATGGTACAGCTATTCTGACTTCTCACAGCACTTGTGCAAATTGGTTTCTTGTTTAAACTTCCCTTGCTGCTGCTGTGCATGCCCTGTTCAGGGAATTCAGAGGTAGTGTGCTTATAATATGTATGGAGAATTGATTTTTATATGCAAAATACAAATGAAAATAACTGGAAGGAGGAGCTGCCTGTAATTAACTCATATACTCGGTGCTGTGGTAAAAATTTAACTCCTCCATTAAAGTCCATACCAAAACTTAATGGGATTAGAACAGTTTACCATAGCTGAATTTTAGTGAGGAACCCTTCAAAGTGTGAAGATGACACAGTGTTTCACAGTGCTGTCTTCATCAGGAAGAGCAAGAATATTGCTATGTAATGAGCAGTAAAGAGTAAAGTACAGCTACTTAAGTAATGAGCAGCAAGACCAGGCACTTGCCACCATCTGCCTGTGCATCTCCCCGGCAGCTCATGTGTTTGGACACTGCTAGGGTGATCTGACCATTGTTTCTGTGTGTGTGAATGGTCAGCAAATATGTTTTGATTAAGTGTTTTAACAGTGTGTGGGTCGTGGCAGAAAAAGAAGAGGAGAGGAGATGAGAGGAGAGGGAATGCCTTGCAGTGACTGTAACCGCTTATAATTGTTGCTTTGTCTGATGACTCTGGTGTTTTTGAAGCTCCTGCCCTAAATAAATACAATCTTTAATGGTTTTATCTTAATGCAGTAATTATATTATCTAATAAGCTCATCTATTACTTTAAAGGAGTATTTGACATTCCAAGAATTACACTAACTAGGCAGCATTTTGTCTCGTTCCTTTGCCATATTTCAAAGATGCCCATTATCTTGGTACTTTCCATATAGAGAAGATACTAAAATTCATGTATATTGCTGGAAATTCTGTGCTCAATGTCTATATGATAAAGTGTGCAGAAAATATAATAACAAAGGAGTATTCACTATAGTATAAATTGTTATTTTTTAAGATATCCACACAGAATTTGTGTAACTGCTTGATTCGGTTGTTTTATTCTTCTATGTAAGGTATTGCTGCTATTGTTTTTATAGATCTGAGGCAACATATGCCTTGAATATAGGAGATTAAATTTGTTTTCCCTTGATGTTGAGCATCCTAACAGTGACTATAGTGTGCATATGCTCTACCATTACCCCTTCCAGACCACCTCTCCATCCACCTTTACTGCCCGTGATGGATGCGTGCATGGGCAGAGCAAGGAGGGGACAGGTCTAGCTTAGCACTCCTCTGCTTCTCATCTTTGTCTGCCTCCTGTGCGCCTGGAGGCACTGTATGCTGCCAAGACAAACTGCCAGCCCCTGGGAGGGAAGAATGCCCACAGGATGTAAGCTGTAGGAGGGCTGAAGGATGCTGAAGATCGGAGGATAGTGCCCATCATAAAGCATTGGAAGTGTGAGTGAGGAGGTGTTAAAGGAGAAGGAGATTAGTGTCCCTGCGGGAGCTCTGTCTGTCTGTGCTAATAGCCTCCCGCAGCTCAGCGCGACTGTAATCCCGATGATGGTCGGTTTTGCCGCTATCCTGTTAGCGCTTGTACCACTCCTGCCAGGGCCCTGGGTGCTGCCTGGGATTTCCGCAGCAGCTTCCCTGTAACCAAGTTTGATCTGGTTTTTTCACCTCCCACATTCACAGTCTGTCCCAAGCGAAAGCAGTGCAGTGCTTGGACTGCTCTTAAATGAAGGTGGCTGTGGGATTGTGGTCATAAAGTTCCAACTGAGGTGGCTGCAAAAACATGGTGCTTTCCTCAGTGATAAAGCACTAATTATTAATCCTGAACATGCTGGCTTTCAGCAGGGCTAATTAGCTCACAGCAGCGTCGGGTTAAAATAACTGTACAGCAGTGTGCTGTATGTAGTGTACTAGCGAAGGTGGAGGAAGATAGCTTAGACGTGTCCAAAGAGTGGCGTAGCCACATCTGAGCAGCAGCATCATCAGCCAGGGCAGGGGTTCTGGTTGCAGCCTCTCTGCCTAGCTCAGGCCAATGCTTTTTCTGCTCCTGAGGACTCTATTCTTATAGTTTCACACTCTGCGTAACACTACGCATGCACATAAGTGCATTTTTTTCTTATTTAATGTCATTTCTTTTTGTAGAAGAGTGATATTGTCATGAGAATTTGGCATTCAGGATACCAAATTTTTCTAACTCTGAATTAACACCATGTCCATTAATGGAAATGTTTTCTCCCTAGAATAATAGACCAAACAACAAGAAAAGCATAAATAGTGAGGTTAAGTACGGTGTGCTAAAAATGTAGCACTGTTCTGTGCTGGAGGTGGTGAGAGGACCAGAAGTAGTTTGATAGAAAGAAAGAGAGGTGGAAATTTGAGGGTGGGGGGGGAAGTAAGGGCCTGTGTGTATGCATCATTTTGTGAAGAGGGTAGGAGGGAATATATTGACATCCGTAGACAAAAGATGCAACCTAGGATTATAAAGGGCCAAGGGGAGAAGGCTCCAGCAGGTACTTTGGGAGAGAGGAAAAAAAGTAATAGAAGTTCAGGGTGAGGCCAGCCTTTCCAGCAGCCCTGTCCACATGGCTCTCCCCAGTGATGGTCTAGGGAAAGGTCCTTGAGACCTCCTTGGGGACAAGGACTGCCAGAAGCACCAGTCCCACTTCTCTCTCCTTCTGATAATCTGAAGATCAACTTGGATGCTGGTTCCTCAAATGAAGCCTCTGGGGATGCCAGGAGGTAAAAGCCGCCAATAAACCCAGGAATCTAGGGTAATGTCAGCCCTTGGGAGGTGGTGAGTTTGTCATCTCTAAACACATTTCAGAGGGAAAAGCTGTGTTTGTGGGAATAACAGGGTCTTCTCTGGGACTGTTGCTGACCTGAGGGCTCTGTTGCAAGGCTGGTTTGTTGGCTGTGCATGTGGTCTGTCCCAAGGGCAGTTTGTTCAGCTGTGTGCCTGCAAGCAGCTCCTGCCCAGTTCATCCCTCCCTGTTGACAACACGTAGCTGCCAGTTCAAAGTGTGCCTCTCCCCAGGACTTCATGCTAGGAAAAGGTGGTCATGTAAGAAATGGCGTGAAGGTGGCAGGCTGGTAATGTGCTCTCTGCCTCTCTGAGGTGCCTGGAGTGCCAACACATTTAACTCTGACAAACCTAAGGCCCTGACTTTTATTACAAGTCTAGTTTATGGTAGAAGTAAGCTTTTAATTTTTATTCTTTTTTGTTTGCCACTAAAATAGCATGCAATTAAGGGGAACGTGGTATATTTTTGTATCCTCTTATCCATCACATTTTTTGGCATTTACGGTAGTTCTGTAGCATGTTCAGCATGCGGTGTATTCTCATTCTGTCACATCTCTTCTGCATTTCCTACAGTGAAATGATTTCATTCCCTCTCTTCTTTCTCCCTCTCCTCTCCTTTTCCATGTTCCTCTCTTGCTTTCCAATCCAGATACCAATTCTTAGGAGCTTTTGAGAAGGCTTTCACAGAGGCATGTGTCCTGCATTTTACTTTGAATTTATTTAGCTCTTGCCACAGTCTGACTTGCTTACAGGAAGAAATTCTGTTGCCAGGTCCTAGCACTGACAGCACTAGAGAACATTTTCACAGGATAGAAATAGGAGTATGTCTACAGCAAATAAAGACCTATATTAGACTTGTTCATGTCTTGAACAGAATAGCAGAGTAACATTTCACCATGTGAAGGTAACCAAACCACCGTGCTCAATGCAATAATACAAAACCAGGAGACAAAGCAGCTCCCATTTCACTGTCACCACCATGCTGCTGTTACCTCACAATTACTCAATTACAGCTCATGTACAGCTGCCAAAATGTGCCATGCTCATGCTTCTCTTACTGCAGTTGGTTCTGATTCCTGTGTCTCTTTGCTAATTGTCATTTTTGTAAATGGAGTGGAGACTCCCAAGTCATTTAGGCATGACTTCTGAAACGTCGTTGTTAATTTATTCTCTTTCCATCACAGATCATGGAAAGATCTGGCCATATGTTCTTTTAACTCACTTATTTGTAAATTCACAGATCATGGTATTTCTAGTTTCTGCTGAAAACCCTTTGCTTTTAGGACAGTTTAGTGTTAACTTAAAGCCCCTGTGCTGGTATCACTCTGGTTTGTGTGGCTCTGTTTTGATATTGTGAGTTAGTTCAGGAAATGTTCTTCTTACCAGTTCATCCAGGGAGAAAGTGGTGGCAGATGTGACTTGCTCAAACCCAGTGAAGTTTGGTAGCAGGCTGGTCCTGCTTACATGAACCTTGTGGAGCTTGTCTTGGCAGGTCCCTGCTCCAGCATGGATTGCTGCAGAGTTAGACTGGCTTTGTAATGAGCTCTCACCCACAGACGGATAATACTTTCTTATCCATCTTATGTGTTCAGGGTATCAGTTATGTAAAAAACATCTTAGCTATGCTGCATGGTTTCCCTCGTAAAGGTTACACAGTTTAGGTAAGCAGACTGTGTTTGAGTGTTTACTTGGAATGTGTGAAACATTTCAGAGAAGTATGACCTTGCTGTACGACAGGATTTCTCAGTGAAAATGCTTTCACATTAAATAGCAAAGAAAGACAAGAAGTTTGTCTGAGGGCCAAATGTGTGATTCATATCATTAGGGTGAAGTTCGGCACTTCATTTCATCATCTCATGACTGAGAGTGAGCTTATGCTTCTTCCTTGGAGCCACAATTTACTTCTGGCCTCTTCTTTCACCTGCTTGCCAACGGTTCCTGATGCTTGCTGCCGAGCGCCGATGGGGGCATACAGAGGAGAAGCCCCAGAGTTGTCACATCACCCTCGGGTGGCTATGGCCTTTGAGGATGGTAAGAACCAGAGCCAAAACTTGTCCCTGAGAAGGTTTGATTTTGGATTCATTTCTTCCTTCTCCAGGGTTTCTATTTTTGAATGTTTGAGGGTGTGGGCTGGGGCAGGAAGGGAAATGGATGTCTGATTAGAAGTATGATTTCAGAATATTATATATAAATGTAAATGGTGGAGAACAAACAGTGTGTTTTACTGAGCTGTTCATATAGGAGAGAGCCTGCAAAGGGATGTGATAGAGAGCCTGGATCTTCAATCACTTTTGGAGAGATGAAATCATCCTCGTACCTTGAGGAAGCAGTGTGAATATTCCTTTTTATTACTCAGTTATTGGGGCTGATAGAAGCTGTAGAAAATTTGCCATCTCAGGGATGTTTTCAATGAAATTTCACATTTTAATAGGTGAATATTTCTGAGAAATCTTATTCTTCTTCATATTGATACAATTCTGAACTGGAACAGAAAAAAAGAGTATTTTTGAGGAAATGCTTACAAAAATACTGCTCTGTGTCTGGACCAGATCTATGTAACAGTTGCTAGGAGCCAAAAATGAGTGTGGAACTTAGAATCTGACTTGATGTGTGGGAACTAATTTTTATTTAGAAGAAAATAAGATCACATGGATACATAGCTATTTTGTTTGCTTTTTTTCCCCCAGTTCTCCTTGCCAACTTGGGCTGAAATTAGAACAGTGTAAGACACTAAATTGCTACAAGAAACCCTATTCTTTAATAGCTCTGACTTAGCAACCTAGAATTAAAGTTCATGTGTATCAGATGGCATCTTTATTACTGAGGGTGCATTTATACTTTTTCCTTCAGCAAAACTTTGCCTTCAGCAAAAATTTTCAGGGCAGCCTGTTGCCCCCACCTGTGCATGTGTTATTTTTGCTGGATGATGCTTGCCTGGGGTAGCAGATCTCTCAGTGAGTTTGCGTTCTTGCTTTCCATGTGAAGATAACCAGTTACCATGCTCTCTATCCAAAAGCATGTTCATCAACTGCTCTGAATTCTATTCGGAGATAGATATTACAGATATGACAGAACGAGGAAACTGTTTATTCCTTATCACAGGATGTGGAATTAAACACTAGCACTTTCCTTGTGCATGTCAGAACATGTCATTTTTTTATTATGAATGATTTAATTACCTTGTGGTAATTGTTTTTCTGAGTTGTAAGAGGCATCTTTTCAAATTCTTTTGGAGAAGAGATGTTGCTTGCTTGGAAAATCATAGTCTTTATGGGGATTTGTAACGAGAGTCAGTGCATGGGGGAGGTTCTGATTTCCCCTTGATTTAGTGTTTTTCCTTCCTGCCATGATGTTCTGTGTCTTCATATAGAGCGTTATCTGTCCTATGCAACTGTGTCTGGGGGAAGCTGTCTAATGAGGGAGGGCCCTTGTTTAGAGACAAGACTGGGCAAAGATTAGGATGTTTTTTGAGATTGGTAGGAGAGGAGTGAGACGGCACCCTGACATTCAGGCACTTGTGGTGTCTAAGTCAGGAAGCTGATCATCTGAACTAACTCAGCTGTGGTAGTGAAAATAGCAGGCACCTTCAGAAAGTGATTCGGAAACCCAGATTAGGTTCCTGCCTGCATTGCTGTCGTCTGGAAGAGCATCTTCTCGCTGACTGTTGTTTCCTGTTGGCTGTCTGCTTTTGCCTATTCTCTTGTCTGTTTTGAATGTCGTCACAACCATTTTGGACCCTGAAAAGGGGGAAGAGATAAGAACATGTCTGGATGGAGATGGGAAAGAAAAAGAAATGAACACCATTCACTTCTGACCTGGTGAATTTAGAGCAAGGCAGTGGCGGCTGCCATGCCTCATGATCATGATGCTTGTGCATCAGCTATCAAACAGGCTAGAAAATTGGCTATGACATATCCTCTGCCTAAGCGACTCAATCCCTGTGAGTTTGCTGAAAACCTGTCTTCTCCCTCCTAAGTATAAACTTGGGAAAGATGTAGGAACTAAGGAATCACTGAGGAGTGTGCAGGTGAGGTGTGCCATGCCACCACTGCAAGAAAATGGGCAGTAACAGCAGGGCCAGACCCCCATCTGTGGTTTCATAGCTCAGTTAACTTGGCAGAGATCAAACCCTGACCCATTTCTTCAGGAACAGGAAGGAGTGCAATTTAAAAGTTGCTGCCACCAGCAAAAATTATTTATGGGAAGATCATTTTCCAACCATCTATGCTTGTTCCAGTCTCTTTGAATGGTATCCTGCCCAATGGTAAGTCGGCTGGAGTTTGTCATGAAGGCATGAGCAATGTGCTTAGGTGAGCCTCCTCATCCAGGAGGTGCCATCTCCATGGCAATCCATCCTTGGGACAGACAAGGAGGCATTTGCCTTTTCTTATGCTCCACTGTACCTCTGACTTTCCTGTGATGCTGCTCAAATGCCTGTGAAATGAAAAGTGTGAATGTCACGGAGCCTTGTGGTTGCCAAGAAGAAAATTCAGATGTTGCAGGCACAGGGGAACTTGTGAACACAGGAAAGGATCAGGAAATCATTGCAGGCTTGCCTGGAGAATTAGGACACCAAAAAATAAGATGGCGTTTCACAGCAGTATCCATTGCAAAGGATGTAGGCACAATGCAGCTGCCCCAGTGGCTGGGAGTTTCAGCACTTTCACTATTACCTTTGGTAAAAGTCCATCGAATACACATGGCAGTGTTAATGGGGAGTGCTCAGCAACTGAAAGATGTTAATTTGAAGGCTTGAGTGTCGTCTTGTCTTTAATACAGATTCTTGCAATGGTACCTTATTTAATTCAGTGGATAACTAAGTGATGTAGTTATGCTGTTACAGTGAGCAATAGATTTCAAAGTATGTTCTTTGGATGAGGAGTGTAAATCTTGCTATTCTTGCTGCACACAAAATCAGGGGCAGAACTGGAAATCTGTCAGTATTTCTGGGGCCTGCTCCAGCTGCTTTTGCTGCTGTGTAAGCACCTAAGGATGCTGAAGCAGAGCTGAACCATCAGTGTGTGTGTGCTCAAATAGCAATGCCAAACTGGTACAAACAGCTTCAGCCCCTTTTACAAAGCTGCTTTTTAAAGAGTAAGAAATTGAACTTGCTACAGACTGAGATTATTTAAGGAACTGAATTTTTCATTTACAAGTATTAAGATAATTAGTAGATTTATTTAATGAAGCATCATCGAAGTATTTAAGGTTTTTCTTACTACTGTGGAACACTTTATAAGAGGGATTTTCCATGAGATGATAAAATATTTCCGTGTGATCCTGCTTTTGTTTTTCCTTTAATAATAATTTATAGCTGCTGACCTTTGTTGTTTAGTTCCATTACTTTCAGCCTGAAGGGTTTGTATTAGTGGGTCAAATCTGTGCAGTAAACACCAGAGTACCAGAGACGATTTCCAGGACCACAGCAGTGTAGCTGGGATCCTGGAGAGCAAATATTGGCCCATCAGATTGCACTGGGACTGTTTATCACTGTCCTCTGCAGGAGTGAGTGCTGGGGCTGCATGTGTTGAAATAGTCTCAAATTAAAACTTTTTGGTGATGGATCCTGTGTAGCTGGCAGTGTTGCAAGTCCAGTACAGTAAGTTCACATCCAAAAGCCCATCAGTATTCTTTTTTCTTCTGTACCAAACAAACCAGAGGTTCACAGCCTCCCATTACAGTAAGAATAAGCACTGTTAATTGGTTGAGACTTTATATGAGCTCCAGAACCTATATCACTGAAAAGGTATTTTGCAAGTGAAAGATTGTTAGAAACTGAAATCTCTTCCTTCTAACATGTATGTGTGGTTGAGAGATTATATTTTACTTTTTTAAATCAAAGACACAAATTTAAATTTCAAAGTTTTGAGATGAACACGGTGAACCCTTGTGCACAAGTATTCAGATACTTGTGAGTAAGATGATAAGCCTAGCTAGGGCACTAGTTGTTAATTAATTCAGCACTGCTTTAGCATTTATTTTCATGAGGGGTTTTTTGTGTGTAAGAGCTGGGTAGACTGTGTTTTGCCCAAGTGGGATTTGGAAAAATTCCTGGGTTTATGTATTTTGTTTCACTGTATCACTGAGCCCACTAAAAGCAAAAGGAAATGCACAAAATAAGGTTACAGGAGTGTGCTGCAGACATAGTAATTGCTTTTTAAGTCCTTGGTCCTACAAGTCTTTGGGTTTTGTGATGTCGGATGGTCTGGTGGTGTCTCCTGCTATGTTGCCTCAATAAAATAAAATAACTTGCTTCTATGTATTTCAGCCATGCTCAAAAATTGTGGGTTTGGATTGAAATCCTTTATAAAGCTTCCAGTTCCACAGGGACTTACACTGGTGAGAACTGTATAAGCTCACAGCTTTTGTAACTCTAATCTTGTTAGTTAAAAGGTGGCATGCTGATAGTTTCATTTCACAGTTGAATTTTTTTAATTATCTCTGAAGATGGATTTTAGCTTCTCAATTTTGGCCATCAAGTAGCATAACCTACAACACAGTATGCAGAAAGAAACTTCAAATTGAATGTGCTTCAGGTCGTCTTTTAGCTCTGAAGCTATATTTATCTGCACAAGAAAGTTTTAACTTGACCTAAGGAAAAAAGAACAAATCAATAAATCCAGTGAGGGTGTGCAATGTAGCACTGATATAAAATATGATTTATTAAGTCTGTAATAGCAAAAATCTGTTACATAATGCTGCCTCTGGGGGAATGTAACAGCTGAATGGTTAAACTTAACTTGGTTTAAATGTTTTGTGTTTTGGCTCCACCATAGATAAAGGGTGATATTGAAATTGATATTGACGTGAAATATCCAAGCAGTAATTTTTATGGATGTTTTTATATACATACATCTCTATATATGTATGTATATATATTTAAATGTGAGATATATTTTACTACTGATATGTAGGTATCTGTATATATATGCAAGCATGTATCCAGTGTTCGCTTTGTACATATCACTGGACAATTCCTCAAGGGAAGACCTGGTTTCCTGGATATTCAGGATGCCACTCACTTTGTCTGAGGTGCCCTGACCTTCAGCCAAACCCTTTCATTTGCAGGGTAGCCCTTAGGAGTGACTAAAAGTCTTTCAATTTGCCTAATTACTTTTGACCTCTGAGAACCAGATCACCTTGTAACCCTGGGACTTTTCTGCCCTTATTTGTGTTTTCCTTAAATAGCAAGAAATGTATGTTCCCTTCTCCCCATCAGAGTCCTATCCTGCCTCCTTGGGCAGGTTGGTCATTCCGGAAAAATTCCTTCTTGAGCCTGAAACAGCAATCCTGGAGACCTCCACAACACGAGCTTTTCCAATGGGCTGGCCATTAGCAGCTGGGTTGGGAGAGTCACCTGGTTTCGCAGGTCTGGAGGACAAGGTGGTAAAAGGTACCTGTGAGAAGCCTTTAAATCTCCTTATGAAGATATAATTTGAGAAAAGAGCAGCCTGTGTTTAAAAGGCAGATGCAAGGAAGAAAGAGAGACTTTTCTGCTCTGGCTTTCTGAGGGTCTGGGTATGTCTGAGAGAGAGACAAGGAGCAGATAAGCTGAGAAACTGGGAAACACCAGGGAAACTCCAGACAAGGGCACTCTCTTGTATTTTCACTTTAGTTCTTTAATGACTGTCCTGTCTAGCACTATGCAATATAATGAATATGAGAAAACAGAAAAGCAAAACAATACAGAAGAAAGTTTTAAGATGGCACTGGCTGTCAGTGCACAAGAAAGAAAGCAAGAGCTGATCAAGGGGGGACGATTGCAGACCCTTGTCCCAGAGTCTGGAAAGTGTGGCATGCGAAGGGATGTTTCAGCAAAATAGAACTAATGCTCCACATCATTCATAATGACTTGTTTCTGGGCTCAGTAAATAGGGTATGTCTGCATTCTGTCTGGGAATAGTCTATCTCCAGGTATCTTACGTTATCAGAAATAATAGAAATCAGTATGCTTTTGGATGGAAAGTTGTGTAGGAATTTACTGCCATGTCTGTATACTTTGAACAAATTTTTCAAATAGTTCAGTAAATGGTATTTCCATGTCATATATTAATTTAGAAGACCACAAACTTTCCAGAGTGTATTATGTGTTCTTTGTAATGTTTAGTGCCTGTGTCCTGTATACAATGTTTAGGCTTAAGTACAGAGTTCATGTTGTTGGAGTAAAAGGCATTGAGAAATTGTGAGAAGCTTCAGGAAAACATCTTCCATATGCTTTGCTGGCTGAATCTAAAATGCAGAGTATCCAATCATACGGCTTTTACGTACAGTTTGCCTGGTTTTGAACCCCAGGACTGAACCCCTTGCAGCTTTCTAAGCTGCTTCCATGGACTTAGCAGCACTGGGCAGGTACTTGATATCTGAACAGACAAAGGCTCATGCGTGTTCTTGTGCAACTTTCCCCCTTGCTCTCTGCACTTCGCTGAGTTTTGGGAAGCATACATTTATTTAAAGTCCCCACCAAGGGATCCAAATTCTTAGCTAAAACTGAATGAAGAAATGGTGCCATTGTTTTTTCCTTCAGGAAGTACAGAAAGCAGTTGTATTCTAGATGATGAAAAAACACTGCAGTCAGGTGAAACGGAGGGAAAGGGGAAAGCAATATATTGCACTTTGAAGCTTTTAAGCTTGCTAGGTAGCACAAGATGTCAAACCACTGGGCATCTGGATGGAGGCTCGCTTCTTCCTCTTAAAAAAAATTCAAGAGCTTCAGGTATAGCCATTACAAAGGGGCCTAGTTAGCAAAGAAACTCGTCGAGGCACCATGTTCTACACGCTGCTGTTAGTGAGGCTCTGAAGGACTGCCAGGAGGAGCTGTTGCAGAGCAGCTCTATCTGGTAACGTGGCTGATCTCCACAGCCGTGAGACCTGCAATCTGTCAGACCCAAGGGCATTCATCTGTTTGACTTTATCTCTTTCTTTCTCTCTTTCTTCTAACAACATGGGAATTGCAGTAACTGCTTCATGTAAGAACTGGGAACATCTCTTACATCCTTTCTGAGGTGGCTGGTAAATACAAACTGGGTTTATTCTACCTCCCTGGGTGACTGATCCTTGGAGCCTCCCTATGGACTGACCCTAAGCACCAAGTAGGATAAAAGACATCTATATGAAAGAGCTGTGTGAGAAGGTGGTATGTGTCACTCCAGAAAAGCTGGATCAGGGTGGATCTCTGGAAATGGCTGGAACACACGATTTGCTGACGTATTTGAGGCCCAGCTGAGCACCAGGCGGCCGCTTGCTCACCCCTCCCCCGGCGGGGTAGGGAGAACAGACAAACAAAGGTGTTATAAAAGTTAAAAGCCGGTTGTTCTTATCAAAACAAAATTTATTCAAGCAGGCAGGCAAACCAGCGCTGGGCAGCCAGGGAGTCTTCTGCTCCACCAACCGCCCGCACCTCACCCCCACCAGAGTCCCCTTTTATAGTTTAGTAGTGCCGGGTCTATGCAGCACGTCCCGGTATCTCTCCGCGGCTGCACGTGCTGTTGTTAGGGGTTCCTCCTGGTGGTCGTGNGGGCTCTCCTGGCTCCTGGTGACATTCACTCTGTCCTAGCCACAGCCAGGACAGTTGCAGAAACATCTAATCCTGGATTTTATGAAATTTTTGAAGACAGAGATGAAATGGATTGGGCTGAATGCATGTGTAAGAGAAGATTGTTGGACACACAGCAGGAGCAGGGCCGTATTTCCAAACTGTTGGTGGGGATTTTTTTTTTGCCTTGTTTTTCCAAATTCTGGGCCACTGCTGACTTTTAGGAATAACTTGAAAGAACAGCAGTATGACTTTACAGAGATAAATGTTACTTTTAGACTTCCTTGGAAGAAAAGCTAAATAAAAAATCTGTAGTGAAATAACAGCTTGTTCTCTTCACTGTTCTCCTGTCTGCTCTTTGTCATGTATCATCTTTTTTTTCCCCTCTTAATGTCCCACTTATGAAATGTGCTGCAGGGCTAGTACCTGAGCAGCAAATGAACTGGGTAGGCAGAAGCTTGATTTTCTGTAGTTATCACCTTACACTCTACTGACACTTGACAGCTTGGACTCTCCGAATGCATGAAAATGATGGCAGTTACATTTTTTTATCTATTCTTACTGAAATGCTATTTTGCTTCTGTAGCATTGTTGGTGTCATGTATGCTTAGGCCGTGGGGCTGCGAACTGTCTCTTCTCGATTTTACATACTGCCAAGCTTGGTACAATGAGACAGTAAATAAGATTTTCTCCTATTAGCTAAACGAGCTTTTGAGGAATTGTGATTCTACTGAGACTGGTGGGAAAATAATGGGTTGCATAAATAATGCTGAGGAAAGGGTAATGATTTTAAGATGGCCAGTAATAGGGAGAAATAAAGTAAGTATCGGCACAGTTCAGTGACTATCATTTGGGATTATCCGAGTCAAAGAATAATTACATAGAACTGAAATCCAAAATATTCTGTAGAAAGTCTGGGAATGTCTGACTTTTTGGTGATTGTCCTTGTAAATGATGAAACGTGAACCATGCATTCTGCTATTCCTGATACCTGGATCTATCACAGAGGTGGTTAGCTATTGCCTTGCTCTGTTTTCCAAATGGTGTGGGTTGTCACCAATACTGTTGTGGGTTTTTTTTAGTCTTCTCTTCATTTTTGAGGAGAGAACATAAACTTCCTTTATGTTTAGTTTTCATTAATCTAGTGGTTTCTGGAATAGTTTGGGGAATCTAAACTTGCCGCTTGGTTACATTTTGATGCAGAGTCGTAATCTGTTAGTCAACACTCTGACCAAATGAACAATTAACATTTTGTAAGTATTTTTGGACCACTGTGGATTATCCTAGATTATTTTAAGATTTTTGTGTGTGTTTGCTCCTGCCTGGGTTTATCACTTAAAATAATGTATTATCTTGTCATTGTAATCTTTATAAAGATGTGTTCTGTCTGTTATCTTGAAAGATTTCTTGGCTTTGGTTTTAATTTATATATTGTTTATAATCACAAGATATTTTGCATCTTGGACTTCTTCAAGTTATGTCTGAAGATACGTGGTTTCTCCCAGCTTCTGGAGTGTCATTTCAAAATGCACAGCAGGTAATAACTACTGCATATTGAACACTCTATGCAGTGTTTCCCACTGCAGGAAGTCATAACTGGTTAAATGGCAAGCCCTGGAGAATTTGTCAATTATTTCTAAGAAGTTCTAAACATCAGTAATATGTACATAATTAATCACTCATTTCTGCTCCTGAATATTTAAGAAACTACCCTCCCGTGACTTACAGGACCTTGCTCTGATAACTGGAATTGAAATGTATTCAATACAGAGTTACTGTTTTCAATCCTGAGTTTACACTTTCATAAGTTCTGTTATTCCTCTTGTGGATCAGGGCAATTAAACGCAAAATCATATGTCTGAATACCCTGGGAGGATGTCTGAACATCTGCTAGGGAGTCTGTGAGCATCGCTATGGCTAACACTAGCCATGGTCTCCTCTGGCTTCAGTACCCATTAAATGCTTCAGCACCAAATGCAGCCAAAATACTACTTTGAGATTCATTCTGTGAAAGGACAGGCTAATGAATTTAGGGCTTGTAATCCAAGATAAATAAATCAGAACTGAGAGGGGAAGGCTAGTAAAGCTCTGGGAGATGTAGGGGTAATAAAGGACTAAACAAATAGGCATGACTATGTGACATGATGAGGCAGCAGAAATGACAACTATAATAATGTGTCAGTGCTGAGCCCTGCAAGAAAAATGCTGCTTTCTGTGATAGCAAGAGTGGATCTGGAATAGCAGTTTCATTTTGGGGAGCAACACTGGAAAAGTGTTAGGGAAGAGATGGGAGTTGGGAGGAGTTGTGATGGCTCTAGAACAGAGGCATTTCTGGGAGGGTGGTAGGTGTGGGTGTATGTGCAGATAATGGCAGAGCCAGGGAAGTGTCTTAAACAGGGAGGAAATATCAGGCTAAAGGAGGTAAAAAATATATGGCAAAAAATAAATCAACAAAAATTAAGTTGCTGATCACAAGGTATGTTAACTTTTGGAGATCCTTTCAGAAGGTGTGAGGGCAGGACTTCTGCTCCGTGCCTTGATACTCAGCTCCGGAAAAAATGTTGCATGCTAAGATACTCCATTTAGATTGTAATTTGGGAGAGGTATTGACTGGATGCCCTCACAGGTCTTTTCAGTCCCAGCCAGTAGATCTCATAAAAGTCATTGAAGGAACAAGTGTGAGTACTGTGGCAATGTGATATAATCTGCTGTTACCATAGATACCTGTGACTGTACATAAATGTTAAACGGGTATGGCTTAGGTCTCTATGAAAAGCTGCTGTGGCTTGATTTCCTTTTTGTGCAAACAGCTTGGAATATTTGGAAATAATTACAATAACTTGTTATCCATATAGCTTACCACTACAACCATCTCATGAAATCATAGATTGTAGTTGGAAGCAAAATCCTGGAAGAGACAGCGGGCATTTGTGTACTGAAACTAAAAATCAGATTTGCCAAGCAAAAAATTGCTAAGGTAGGCAGGCCTGCATTCTTGAAATTACCCATATTTTACCTCCTCATGACAGACAAGTCCCTTCTTTCTCTAAGCCATCATTATCTTGTTGTTGTGGACCTTTTTTGGAAATTGCTTTGAAATTAGCTAATGAAGGATGGTAGACAAGAGATGAAGATCTCTGTCAGGAAATGTGTGTTTTAGCCTTCAGTAGGTGGGAGGTGTGAAGGGAAGGTTTACAGCAGTGCTATGAATATGTTCAGAATATGTGTAGCCTGATCTTTTATTGCTGGAACTGGTAGAACAGGAATTGTTTTGATTGCAGTAATTTCTATGGTAGTTACAGAAACATTGCTACAGGGTTAAGAAAGGGAAATGAAAATTGTGATTTACTATGGTGAATAGAAGGCAGGGGGAAGAGGTGGGAGGCAGGAACAGGTAAAATAAACACCACTTGTTGATGTAGAAGAGAAGCACGCTAGCCCAGAGTGGTGGACCTGAGGGACTTCTGTAAGCGAGTCACAATTTTGGCTCATCATCACAGCCTAGAAAAAGCCCCCAAAATTGTAGGAATTTAGAAGAGGATACAGCTTTCTGCATTTATAAATTTGTCCGTGACAGTGCAGGGAAACAGATCTTACCTTTCATACATGATCAGTTTCCATTGTATGTTGTATATTTTGCAAGATTGTTTCTGCTGTGATGGCTAGAAGTTTTCTTCTGGTTTTATTGGTCACTAGTAGACACTCTGGCTGCTCTTTGCCCTCTGTAAGATTACTAGAACTGCAGTTGAAGAGAGGAAAACATTCCTCCTTGGCTGGATGCTCAACCACCTTGCTTGCAATATATGGTGTCTTTGATTTTTTTCATGCCTTCCACATCTGATGTAGACTATGTTTGCAATACAAACTGTCATGGTGGCTGGGTCCCTCCCTGGGTCCCCAAGGACTGCTGTCTTGGAATTTGACTGTATCTGTTCCTTCCCTTCAGGAGATAAACATTTTGTGGTGGAAACAATCTCAGTGGGGAAGACCAGACCCTGGTACCTTGTGGCAGTTACCTTGAAAAGGACATCTATGCCCTACGAGGCTTTTCTTAATTTACTGCAAATATTCTTCGGATTTTGCATTGGGTGGCTGTTCTACTAATGCTGACACTGGCCAAAGGTGTCAGACTCAGGCAGTGGTTTCCCTTTACACTCTCTTAAGATTTTCAGTTATTAGAGGATGCTGAACAGCTAGGGACAGATAATATTGCAAACAATGAAATTATTTTTTTCAACCTGAAGAAAAATTTTCTTGTGGAAAGTAAAACAGAGTTGTGAACTGTGTTGGATGGTTCTACGGCAGCATGCTGCCCATAAGCCAGTGGGGACAACAATTCTCTACTTGTAGTTTCTCGTATTTGTGGTTTCTGAGTCTCTTACATATGAACACTTCAGTGCTAAGCACACTGCTGTGAACATTCATGAACATGCCTAATTTACTGCTACATCCAAAATGCATATGTCAGCTAAGAAAAAAACAACCAACAAACAACAACCAAGCCTTCCATATGGAAACATTATTCCTCTCTTTTCATAAAAAAGTCTGTTCAAAAGTGCTTCCCTCTGGGGCAGAGAAGCTGCCAGTCTTCAGGACAGGAAAATTATTTTTTGTTATGTTTCAATCCTGTATGTTGAGCTCTGTAAATTTATTGTCTTGGTGTGTAACACTGAGCTTGCTTTATATTTTAATAGCATAAGCTATAATTTTTAGTGTTTGGAAGTCAGAGACTTCGGAACCGTCTTCAAGGTTATGTAGTTTTTTTTTTCCTTCAGTAATCTAAATTATTATTGTGCCAATTGTGGTTTGTGGCTGGAGCTCCAACCCTTTCGGGAAGGTAACGTGTGTTGTACTCGGCCACAGGCTGTTCAGTTGTTTGCTATGTCCCAGTGAGTATTTCTGATACTGGCTGGAAAATGTTTTGGAATGAGATGGCATAGTGTTGCCTTTCTTCCTACAGATCGACTCCAGAGGGAGGGATAGATATGAAAATGGGCTCTAGGACTGCAGATGTGTTTTAACCCTTTGCAGACTTTGATGCTGTGGGAATACTGTGTGAGCAGAAGCAACGTGCTGGGCAGAAGGTCACTGCAAAGTCGGGTCATAATCAGTTGTGCCAGAAGAAAGTTTCGTACAGAGATCTCAGTCCAGATATTAACTTAGATTATTCCAAACCTTACATTAGCCTGGACTGCAAGAGGGATCACTGGTGACATCCTGGCAATACCTAAACTGATTTCAGAGGGGATAGCTTGCTAGGTTTGTGTATGCCACCTGCATTCAGAGCTGTTTCAGGCTGGGAACAGGCAGATTTCAGAGGCAAAAGGAGCTTGTGAATCTCTCTGCAGCCTGTGACAGAAATCCTGCTGAAACTGGAGCCGAATGCTGTGATACTGAGTCACTGAAAAGAATTTGTCAGGAGTTGTCCTTTCCCCTAGATGGCTTGAGAATTGGCTCAGAATGTGGCTTTGCCGTGTGCAAGCCTTGAAGCAATATGTTTTGTAGAGATGATGGAGTAATTGAATTCAGCAGTGTTTCCCATATTGCTGTCGGGCTTGATGCTTGTCAACTGGGGCTGATGCCCAGGGTGATGTGGTCCAATGTCTGAGCCTTCACTCTGCCTGTGGGTTGTGCTGGGGAGAGCTGGGCCCACCTGAATTGCAGGGCCAGGCCTCTCTGACAGGTGATCTTTCTGAGATAAGGGTCAATTTAAAATGTCCAAAACCAATGACAGGCAAGAGATGCAACTTTCCACAGCGGACTTTGGTGGCATCGTGCTGAACACAGGTAGCGTGTGGCATGAGAGGGATCTAAAGGTGGAAGCCTTGGGGTGATGATGACACAGCAGTCTCCTGGGCCAGAGGGAGCACCAGGGTTGGTGTGGAAATGTCCACAGTGTCTGCCTAGAGTCAACCCAAGCCAAAAGTGCTGCCAGTTGTTGCCTCCAAGGTAGAAGTCTTTGGCTCATCAGTGGAGGGATCCTGGCTGTATGTGTGTGGTTTTGAATAGCCAGGTCACCAAAACAAGACAAGTAGCCACTCAAGTTGCTGGCACAGACAAACAGCGTGGAAATCCCTGTAGAAACTTCTGAGGTGATTGCAAATGTGAATGAGCGCCAGGATTTAATCAAGGTGTTTTATACAGAAGTCAACCTTTTTTATTTAAAAGGGGGGGAATCACCCAACTTTCCTGGAACTGTGGCTTGGGACTACTTAGAGATGGGGTCATGATGAATACAGATGTTATCCTACTTAAATGCCCAAATGAATAAAAAGAATGGATGTGTCTGGAAAGAATGAAAGCAAAGCAGGCTGAGAGTCACTTGGGTTCACACATGTTCCGGGAATGTCTCATGAAGTTCATGTTACTTCTCTTAATGCTGCTGGTACAGCCTGGAGCCTCTGATTTTACTGGAGTGGAGTGGACAGGGGGGAAGGTGTCTGGTTTAGACACTGAAAACCATTTTTGAAATCTAAACCTGCACATTTCTGTATTGCATCATGATAGCTTGTCCTCTTGTTTGAGTATGCTTTTGAGGAAAGCTGGCACTTTCTTTTTCATAGCCATAGCAACGAGTCATCGCTATGGGTTTTCAGACTCTGCTGTAATCTATTTTGGTTCAGGAGAGGGGCCTAGGTTTACACAGAAAATGACCTTTCTGTCAGTCAGACCATTGGGTGGCACCTCTGATAATACATCTCTTTGCACTTCTTAGGTCATTGCTTTTTATTTCTTTTATATCTTCAGAGGCTGCTGTTAATAAGTGGTAACCACGTATTATTATGCTGTATTTCAAGGTACATACTTTGAAAACCCTGCTGTAATTTTAGTGATTATGGACCAAGCCTTCTCTTTCTTCCAAGCCATGAAAGAGATTAATCTTATCTTCTGGCATTCTAAGATGCTGGGAAGATTTTTTTTTTCTACCTACCATGTATATTTGTTTATCCAATAATGTTTGATAACAGCGTCATAGGTGTAGAACTGTTTTTCTTGCAGATGTAGGGCCAGCGTAAAGGGTAAGGCCAGTTCAATGTCTGTAGCACCTGACCTGGCATTTGCTGCTGCATGGATAGAAAAGCCTCCATGTAAAGGCTGGATGTAGAGTACAAGGAGGCTGCACCTGTGTGGGTAAGCCCTTCTCCAGCAATTCTAAGGAAATTCTAGGCATTTCTGGGGGAAAGGGGGTGTGAGCCATTGTTTGGGCCACCCTTGCTAATGGTTGTGTATGATTAAGCTGTTCCCTTTGGCCAGTGTGCTGGGGATGGCAGAGAAACCTGTAAGACTAGCATGACCATTTCACCTTCTCTGTCCCCAAAGGGATGCTCTCACTGGTTCTTACACAATCTCTGTCCTGCTGTCAGTCACCTGTGAAGCACACAGGGCTGTTTTAGCAGCAGTAGATCAGTGGTTATGAGTATACCTGGAGCTTCAGTCTGGACTGGCTAAGCGTAGGTCCTGAATTTCTCCTGTCCTTTCGCTCGTCTGATTCCTGGAGAAGGTATGATCTGATATAGTAAATTCACTCTGTTTTCATGAACAGAAATGTTTTAAAAAAAATTATTACAGGACAAGACTTTGCTTCTCAGAGCGTGAATTTTATAATCTTACTCTTCGCCAGTTACAAGCAGTGCATATTCCCTGGATTTTCCATTATTTTCTGTTTACTTCTCAGTCCCCAGGTTTCTTACCTGGAACTCCCCTTCAGAAGTTCAGATGCATGCTGGGCTTCTGTCATTTGTGATCTCCTGGTGTGAGATGGAGCTCAGACTCCCACTTTCTTCTTTGGAAAGGCAAGCCTGGTTTGCTTTCTTCTGAGTGGCTCCTTGAAGTTGTGCTCAGCAATGAATAAATCCTGGTGTCTCTAGCTCAGAAGATGCAGAGGAGAAAGAAGTCTGTGGCCTTGTGGCTCCAAGCCCAGGAATCTATTGGAATAATAAATTTAGTTCATGTGTGTGTATAATAAATGCCGAAATGTTCACTTGTACTGTTTATTTAGAAGTTTTACCACACACAGTAACTTTAGGCTTTTCAAAAGTTTTTGTTAATATTTCTAATGTCTTGTAAAAGTAAGTCTTAAGAAGAAAAAGAATGGTTGTTTGCTTTATTATGTTAATGTAATACCTACACTAAATTAAAGACCACCAAAGAACAAAACAAAATCCATTAGTAATTAAACTGCAAACTACAATCTATTTTAAACTATCACCATTTTGACAAGCTGAAGGGAAACTCATTTAAAGGAAATGCCATCTTCATGGCTGAATTTTGATTAGCTTCCAGCTCATGTGAAATGTTGAAAGTCGCTTTCTCCTCCTTCTCTTGATTTGGTATTAGACCTTCATAGCAAAGGCCTTGGGATACGTGTGACTCTATTCTTGATGACATTTTGGATGACAGTTTTGTAATTAATTTCCCCAGGTTTTTGTCAGTTCTTCAACCATTTCATTTTTGCATCTCACTTCACACCATTTGATTTCCTCTTTTCTGTTTCTCAATTCCATTGGGAAATAGCTGACATATCAAGGAATTTGCAGAAATTAAGGTGAAAAAGGTAAATTGAAACACAAGTCAGTGAAGCAACAAATCCATCACCTGCATTGCTGGGAGATACATGAAGACTGCAGTCCTTCAGCCACCATAAATCCACGAGCCTCGCTGGGTTGCATTGCTTTGTCTTGCATACTGCTGAGGTCTGGGTAAAATAATTATCCTTTGCTTATTCACTAGCAGGATGCTTAATTTGGGAGGTGAAGCTCCTTCTAGGCTCCCTGAGACAGGTTCCTTCACAGCTCTGAATAAGCCTTGATTTAGAGATGCTGAAAGGTGGCCTATTCCTCACCATTGCCCATAGATAAGGCTGAGGGTGATGAGCTGCCTCTATTGAATGCATAATTGAGTTTACTGTGGGGTCTGGGTGGTGACTCATTGCTGCAGTGAGGGAAAAAGCATTTCCATTTAGTTGTCTCCCAAAATTATAAATCACGTGCTTCAGTTGAAGGAAAAATATGTCCACAGAGATGCAGGACTGGTGTCAGAACACTCTTCGTGCTGGGCTTCCTATACTTGATGTGGTCATTGTTTTCAAGAAAATTACCCTCTAGTTTCTTTTGCAACTTAGAGAAGTGTAGAAAAGCATGAGGAGAGATTTAAGAACTATCTAGCCTACAGAACAGCTACCTTTCATTTACCTGCTGCTCCTGCAGGCTTCAGAACTGTCTGCTAGGCTTAAGAGCTTGTAATTTATTTCAGCTGGAAGGTAAGTAATTTTATTTCTCGATGTGCCTCCTTTTACTTCACCTTGTTCTAAGAGACTGAGTTGGCAGATTAAGGGCCTTTTCTTTATGTTCATCAACAAGTCTCTCATCAGTTTCTTGATCATTTTCTTTCTTGCACTGATAACTCTGAGCATGCATTGCAGCCTTGGGTGGGAAATGAGGGAGCCTAAATCACGAGCAGTGCTAGGCCTCCGAGAGGCTCCAGAGCTGTTCTGCAAAAATCTGGCCTCTCTTAAACCCAGTCCGTGTAGTCAGAGAGCAGCTAACTAAAAACTGAGTTTCCTTGGAAGATAGTCCCATTTCCACTGAAATGTCAGTGTTTTTTCTGAAGGTTGCAAAACATGTACCATGTTATAAATACAGGTTTAAGAGGGAGAAGATGTTTGGAAAGAGAAGTTGTTAGTGCCACCTACAGCCATGTTCAGCCGTGTTCAGCTTGCTTATTTTTCCAATCCTTGTTGGCTGCTTTCTTCCTTTGCCTTGTCTTTTGCTTCTGTTTTGTCCCTGACATATTTACGGATGTGATTTTGTTGTACATGTATGGGTGGTGGGATCTGGGTATATTTTTAAATTGTCAAATATAATCTTAGAAATGCTCAAGTGCATTACTCAATTCCAGAATGACTTGGTGTGAAAGCCAGGTGGCCATGCATAATTTTCTTGTTTAAAAAAAATATTAACTTTCCATAAATACTTGTAGCAGCTTCACAAAACTCACTTGTTGAAGTCTCAGATAAGAAGGGATCTTCCTGAGTGTGCAAACCCCTGCCATCAATTTGTTTAGCATGTCTTTTTTTTTTTCCCCTGAAGTTGCCTGGTTTTGTAGCCGCATAGTAACTTCAACTGGTTTCAAAGTGACACAGGAAAGACAACTGCATCTTTCTCCATCCTAGGAATGCTTTCTTTTTACTCATGCTTCCCATTTCTTTGGACACCGTGGCAGCTGCATGTGTAAATTTTGTGCATAAACCAGCAATTGGAACATCGTATTGTCAGACAAGAAGGGTAAAGTTGTTTTTCCTGGATCACTATGTATTTGGTACTAGGATTTTATACCATTAAAATACCTTCTCCTGGGAAGCAAATAAAGTTGTTTGTTTTGCCCATCTTGTGAAGTTGTGTTTAAGAAGTTTATAGTTTGGAACACATTTTCGTTTTTGCCTAAAATTACTTAACTTATTCAGTTGAGGAATATATGTCTGTCTTTGGGAACAGCTATGGCAAATGGGTATTTGGGACTAGTGTGGAGGTTGAAGAGGGGAGTGAACTTTTAATAAACAGCCCTTTTGTGATACTGGAGATGCTCTTCCAAATCAGGACCTTAAAGTTTATTGAGGTAGAAGGTGCAGTAATGTAATAGGATTCACTGCACATTAGGGGAATGCCTATAAAGATCTCTGTTGTAGTATGGAAGGTTTAGGGATTCATGAAGAGTGTCTGTACATTAAAATCAGCTGTAAACTCAGCAGGCATAGGCAGTGGGGAATCCTGCCAATGGCAATCTTATTGACTACCCAGCATGGGGCTCCCATAAGCAGGGACTAGAGTGAAAAACTTTTGGTTTTTAGGGCCATTGACACTGTGAATGCTGTGCAGATATAAAGGAACCGCTTCACTAAAAGCTTAGAGTGGCGACCACAAGAGTTTTGGTATTATCCTAGAGGTACAGTTTTATGCTTCATCTTTTAGAAATCTGCAGACAAATGGAAGTTTCCGAAGGGTGGAGGTATGAGAGATACAGAATATGTGACTGGTGAGGACAGGCTAAGGGAACTGGGTTTCTTTAGACTAAAGAGGGCTCCTGTGACTTTGCAATATATAAAAGATTGTTATGAAGAGAATTTTCATGAAAATAAGAGAAGTAAATCATAGAATCATAGAATGGTTTGGGTTGGAAGGGAGCTTAAAGATTAAATAGTGAATTTTGACTTAGGAAATATTTTCAAACTACAGAGACTGTGAAGCATTATAGCTGGCTGAAACCTGCTTCACTGATTAATTCACTACAGGTTAAAACCCAGTTGGATTCCTTTCTAGTGAAGGAAGATTGTATGTGCTTTTTATCCTGTCTCAGAACAGGGGAAAATTCTCTTTTTTCAAGTCAGCCACTTGAAGTCACTGTCAGCTCTTTTGACTCATCTCCATCTGCATGTTAAGGAAGGAATAGATATTTACAGAGTTGCTGTAGGTTTAAATAACACTACACAGGGTATCATTTTCTTGCCCATCTGTGTGAGGGCACCCAAAGATCACATCAGAGCTGCTCCAAAAAAGCAAGTCAGTGTTAAAGCTAGTAGCAAATACAGGCCAAAATACCATTCTGCAGACAAGATCTTATCCTACAAAAATAAATGTATTTTTTATCAGTCAATATCCAAAATAGAAGAAAATCAGAGTTTTTTGGATTATGAAGACCCTGGCAAGGGAATACACAATATATATCTAACTTTTAATCTGAATCAGGAAAGAGGTCAATTGGACAGAAACATACTAACTGGTGTTATCCAGTGGTTGGGAACCAATGCATAGGGTCTCCTTTGTAACCTAAATGGGCTGATCAGGTTGGGAGTGGAAGGAAGACTGCAGCTGTAGTGTAGAAGGAGACTGCAGATGTCGTGAGATGTGATATATTTCCTTACTCACTGAAGGTGCTAGATCCTAAAAATAATTGAACAATTTACTTCATTGAATTGCACTGAAATTTTGGAATCCCAGAAGAAATTGTTCATTTTATCCAGCTGAGACACTGTCCTTGCTAAGCCAGGGAAGGATCTGTGGTGTTGGTGCACCTTTGTCAGAAACTGAATTGTGCCCCCATGGAGAAATGCTTTCTGAACTGATTAAGAGGCCAGAAAAAGAAAAGCTTTGTGTTGAACTCGTTTACTACTTTAAAACCTTCAAACAGAAAAAGCAATATAAATTGCTCAGTACTTTAAAGAGAATTATATCAACATGGAGAGAGGCTTTACTTTGGGACTTCTTGTTTTAAAAAAAAAAACACCACAAAAACCCCCAACCCCCCCCCCCCCAAAAAAAAAAACCCAAAACTCAAAACACAAAACCAAGCCCAAAAAAGACTTTTGTACTACAAATGTAAAATTAGTTAAATGTATTGTAGTATTAGATAAACTTTAACAGCTGCATTAAAAGATAACCAATTATTTGTGCATAATGTAAGATTAATGCTGCCAGTAAACCACTACTGGAAGAGTAAGGTAGGTCTGGCAAACTGCACAGGGAAAGGAATTTATGGAAAAGGTAACTCACAAACTTAATCTCAAAACACTCAAACATCCGATGCTGACACACCTCCATTTTCATAAAATTTTCTTTGTGCATTTACTTTTCCTGACAGCATATTGGGAGTAAAAGAGAGGCTAAAATCAGAGCTGGTGATGATGTGTTTCCTCCCTCCCTCTTCCATAATGTTGAGGTTAATTCTTCTTCATCATTTAGCTATATAATATGTGCTGTCCCTGATTGGGGGTAATTTCGTGAGAGCTGTGGCAGGCATGAACCCAGTCTACCATAGGTCGTCCCTGGGAGATCTTTTCAAAACCTGAACATAAATTGAATAATAGGCAAGGTCCCCTTTAAAAAAGGGCATTTAAATTTTTATTTCATCTGGAATACCCCTTTCAAGCTCACTTTCTCCTGCTAGGCTTGTTTTATATTTGATTAGTTCTAGGAGATTTTGACATTAAAGTATGTGTAATAGAAAGAGAATAATGACATAGTTGGGATTACAGAAAAATATTTGCCCTTGAAAATGGTAATGCATTGTTAAATACAGGTTGCATCATATCTGAGTATAATAAAATAAAAATGGAAATGTAAATGATTGTGTTGGGAAGGAGTAGTCTCAGAGTGTGACAAAGGAAGACAAAAGATGGGACCTTGGCAACTCTAGAAATGCAGCACAGCACAGCTGAAAAAGGATTTTGTAGCATGGGCTCATTGTGTTTCCAAACCTGATGGTCTATATTTATAAAAGCTCAACATCCAAAAAAAACCCAACCTGAATTAAAATTAAAAAAAAAAAAAAATTAGAAAAGGTACCTGAATTAAATATAACCAGTGGTCTTCCAGTCAGTTCAGACTTCACACAAATAGTTGGAGAAGCTCCTCCCAGGTGCCATGGTGTGTTGACTCCTCAAATGAGGGATGCATTTGTGTGACTGCTGAGGGGTTAAAAGTAAAGTTTTGCTGTGGTGAGGAAACCAGAGGTTATTTTCAGGGTGGATCATTCCTGATTTGTAGTGTGGCTCCCAGGAGAGCTGTGTTGGCACAGCTGGGGTGAGCTGAGGGCCTGAATGGGAGAAGGATGAGAGAAGATTTATCATGTATTTTCTATGATAGCCAGCGTGTCATCTGCAGTGGGTAAGGTTTGAGGGTCTCTTGAAGCGTACAGGTCCATGTTTTTTCCTCAACTCCTCTCTTTCCTGTGTAGCAGTGTGCAGATGTATTTATTCCCAGTTTTCTGGTCAGGGATAAACTGTATTGAGACTAGAAAATGTTATGAGTCATCCTCTGGGGCCATTAGGATCAGTTGCAGTTGTTTTGATTTGTAGGTGGTTTGGCTATCTTGTTGTTTTTAATGCAAGTCATCAAAGTCAGCTCTCTGGGGAGTTTCTGATGGGGTGTCAGTTCCTGGATCAAACTGAAGTATTGGTAACCAACTGCTGTAGCTGGTGCCTATGATGGAGCAGTAGTTCAGTGGCTGACAAAATGAGACTAAAAAAGTTAGTTTTGCCTATGTTTTTGTTCCCATTAATGATCCTTACCCTTCCATGTAAGCCATGCATTGTAGTCTTTGCTGTTGTTCTAATGAGTATTTATGAATGGGCTTGGTCATTTTCTTCGGGGCTGAGCTCTCTTCTAAATGGTTGCACACCAACCTGGGAAACAAAATTTGCAATGTGAGTGTATGAAGAAAGATACAGAGATAGACAGCAGTATATTTGCTGATGATCTGCATGCTTTTACTAAGTTTATTGTATTAGATGTCAGGACTACAGTTTTCTTGAAAATATGCTTTTTTTTTTTTTTTTGCTTTTCCTATCCTTTCTGGTTTTCAGCTGTCCTTAATTCCTACTGACATCTGAATCGAGTTCTGTTCTAGTTGTGCTTAAAGACTAGAAATCCAAACCCTAAGAGCAAGGAATTACAAGCAGTGAAGACTACTCCAGCTCTCAGTTCTCTATAGCCTACCACAGCTCAGTTCCCTGTGCAGTTGTTAAGGGCAGCTCTCAGAATACTGTTAGTAATAGAGTGTTTTGGCCAGAAGGAAAATGCAGGAGTCCTTTGTTAATATTTTTTGGTCAAAATGGAGGGAATCTGGACTTGATTCTTTGTATCTAATCTATGCACTTGATTTACTTAACTGCTCTTGCATTTTCTCTAGTCTCTGCCATTCTGGTATCTACATGCTAATGGAATTTGCCCTGCACCCCTCTACTGCTAGATCGCTGCTCCTAGCAGAGACATCCCTGGGGCTCATAAAAATACAGCAGTGGAGAAGTTTATGTTGTGCCTCTGGCAAGCTTAGGGCTGCAATGAATGCAATGCATTTAAAAAAATGATTGCCTGTTTGTCATGCTGTAGGCTTCCACTCCTGTTTTTAAAGTTGTCTTCCTTGTTGCTGAGGGCTTCATCTTTGCAAGCCAAAGCAGGAACTGGTTGTCAGTGTGGAGCACAATTGCCAGCTTGTATGTGATGTGCTCCCCATCTCTAACTTGCAAAATATCTAAGAAACTCCACGTTCCTTTTCCTTTGTGGTGGGATTACTCATGACAAAAGATGCTGTAGCCCAGTTAGGTCCCTTCCCTACTTGGATACAGCAAGCAGCTATGTCTGGATCTGCACTCCTATCCTGTACATTTCTTGAATATGGGACCTGTTTTTCCTCAAATACCAGTGAAGGTGAGACTTGATGCAGACCTTTTGTAATCCTTTTGGGAAGGGACTTTGGCAGTTCAGTCGCTGTAGGTTGCAAGTCTCTGAGCATTCCTGGTACTATTGCAACACCCTTTCCCTCGTGCTCTCCCTCTGTTGGCCATTACCAGATTGTGACATCTTGTCTCAGGGAGGCATTTTCCTGGCTCACTAAAACAGTTATCCCTCACTCCAGAGATCATCAGATGCAAATAGGCAGCTGTTTACCTTTCCACTGACTCACAGGCATGTCTGCTCAGCAGTGCCCTTTGTGATTTCCATGGGGTGGCCTTTCAGGCTTCAAAACGTACTGATCTTGTGGCGTGCTGCGCCAGCTTGCTTCTCTTCAAAATACAAAAGTGCCTCTTCTTTTTCATCTCTCTCTCCTGTAACACTTGCAGTTTGTGTCATTCAACTGTTGAACATTCTTCATCAATTTTCAGTATTCTTTAAACTCCTGTTTGCACATCTGTCTGATGCTGAAAAGTTTCTGTTATTGAAACCTGCAGGTCTTTGCAAGCAAACTGGCTTTCCTGATGGTATGACTACTCATTGTCCTGTTCAAGCAGTGGCTGTTTTCTTGATGAAGAGGCAAAGTTCATAATTCCAGACAAAATGAATCATTTTTTCCCCAAGTGATCCACCAAGTAGTGTGCTGTTATGTGTTTCTGAGACTGGTATCTCAGAGACCTCCTCTGAGGTTGGTGTCTCAGAACTTCTGGAGGTAATTGCGGGAGAACTGCAGGCACCTTTGTGGAAGTGGGCAGATTAATATATATGTATATATATTCATAGAATCATAGAATCATAGAATGGTTTGGATTGCAAAGGACCTCAAAGATCATCTAGTTCTCCACTAGACCAGGCTGCCCAAAGCCCCATCCAACCTGGTCTTAAACACTTCCAGGGATGGAGCCTCCACAACCTCTCTGGGCAACCTGTTCCAGTGCGTCACCACTCTCACAAGGAAGAATTTCTTTCTAACGTCTAATTTAAATCTACCCTCCTTCAGTTTAAACCCATTACTCCTTGTCCTGTCACCACAGTCCTTGATAAACAGTTGCTTTCCATCTTTCCTGTAGGCCCCTTCAGGTACTGGAAGGCTGCAATTAGATCTCCTCGGAGTCTCCTCTTCTCCAGGCTGAACAACCCCAACTCTCTCAGCCTGTCCTCACAGGAGAGGTGCTCCAGCCCTCTGATCAACTTTGTGACCCTCCTCAGGACTTTCTCCCACAGCTCCATGTCTTTCTTGTAGTGAGGCCCCCAGAGCTGGACGCAGT
>VXBL01000493.1:48677-66589 GCA_013400195.1 Aramus guarauna | reverse complement strand
AGAGTGGCTTGGCCACTTCATCTGCCAGTTCCCTCAGGACCTGCGGATGCATCTCATCAGGTCCCATGGACTTGTGCACCTTCAGGTTCCTTAGATATTCTCGAACCTGGTCTTCTGCTACAGTGGGCAGCACTTCATTCTCCCAGTCCCTGCCCTTGCTTTCTGTGACCTGGGCAGTATGGCTCAAACACCTGTCAGTGAAGACTGAGGCAAAGAAGCGGTTGAGTACCTCAGCGTTCTCTATATCCTCGGTAACCAGGTCACCCATTTCATTCCGGAGGGCTCCCACATTTTCCCTCATCCTCCTTTTATCACTAATATACCTATAGAAACTTTTCTTGTTGTCCTTAACTTCCCTGGCTAAATTTAATTCTACCAGGGCTTTGGCTTCCTTAACCTGATCCCTGGCCTCTCGGACAGTTTCTCTGGGCTCCTGCCAGGCCACCTGTCCCTGCTTCCACCCTCTGTAGGCTTCTTTTTTTTGTTTGACCTTGTGCAGGAGCTCCTTGTTCATTCATGGGGGCCTCTTGGTATATACATATATGTATTATATATCATGAATGCTCAAAGTCAGTGTAGGGAGTCTGCAGTGGGATGTACTCCTAGGAAGAGCCAAAAGAATAATCTTTAGAGAATAGGGAGCTGGTTGGAAGGATCTCGAGGCTGTTCGGTAGTAAAGGGAGTAGGATGGACTGGGAGGGACAGGAAATCAAATCACATAGGAACTGAGTGCCAGAGAAAAGCCTGAACACTAGGATTAAGTGTATGTGGGCTGTGGGAAGGATGTCTGAACAGACTTGTTGGAAAGCAAGAGTTAATGGACATGTTTAGCACCAGGGATGGCAAAAGTGACACATGGTTGAATGTGAATTTAACTTGAGTATTTCATTCAGTCCTTCAGCAATGATACTTTTAAGTGCAAAGTGATAGCAACAGCTGTATTGATTCAGTGTGGGTAAAGAATGTTAGGCGGCAGTAGAAGATGGATTGTTAGACTAATAAAAAATGAATATATGGTTTACCTAGACTGGGTTGAATGTGTTAAATATGAATAAGCAAAATGGTGCCCTTACTGTGGCTTGTTGGCTCCAGTTTTGTAAATGTTCCAACTCCTCTGGACTGGGTTTTTGTTTTGGGTTTTTTTGGTGTTTTTTGGTTTGGTTTTTTTTTTTTAATGTAAGGACTTGCACTGGGATGTTAATCGGCACATCGAGCCATTAATCTATTTTGTAGGATCAGTGTCACTGTTGTCAATGTCCAAAAATCCATCTTTAGAAGTGATAATGAGTCATAGTTAGGACTCTACAGTTATTGGTGGGTACTGCTCCATGGGTTCAAATGACTTGCTGGAAAAAATCAGATATATTGCAAAAGACGCTGATGATGCTGATACTGGTTTAGATTGTGGTGTGGTCCAAGCAATAAAATTGACAAACTGCAGGGAAAATGCAGACAGATTATCCTCTTGTTTCTTCCCAGCACACATTCCATGCTGTTCAGAAAATTTATGCAAATGTTAATAATATAGAAAAGAATTTGTCCAAAGTCCATCTAATTTTTTTTAATATATATGAGGTTACTTTTTGCCCCTTAAGAGTAATTTTTCCTTGAAAATTCATGGAAATTAACCACATGCAAAATTATTATAATGTATTTGCTAGATCTGTGCTTTCTCAATGGGTCACAAAGGAGCTGTTCTGCAGAAAACTCGTTCCTAAGAAGTGACTGGCTTTGGAAGGTTCTTCAAAAATAAGTTGTGTTTCAGAGAAAATGTTTCCATTTTTATAGGTCTCCCACTCCTGTCCCTCTCCTCAGTTAATTAAACCTTTATTAAATGTTTATCGAAACAAACCAGTTTGACTGTTTGGAAACTATTTGTCCAAACTGTAAAGAGGAGCTCTGAGGGAGAGCTTGGCACAAGTAGCAAAGCTATACTCCCTGAAACTGGTCCCAGTTGACTTCAGCCAGCTTGTGTCTGGGAAGCTTATAGCTTATGTGTTAAAGTGGGGCAGAGTAAGATGAAGAGAGAGTAAGCTGAATGCAAAGGGACAAAAAGGAATAAACTGGCAGTGAACCAGGCTGGATGCTCCAGGCGTGAATGGCTAATTGGATATCATTAGTATCTTTCGCATACTGATATCCACATATCTGGAAAACATTGACTGCTTATTACAGCAGTCTTGGCTTATTCTGCCTGGTGGTGTTGTGGGGTTCTTCCTTCTGTCTGAAGCACAGATTTGCTTTCAGACCTGTTTCCCACCCAGCAGGGTACCCTTGCTCGGTACTTTGCCATCAGGCATGGAGAGAGCCCTTGCCCTGGGCAGCTTTAGGTTTGTAACTGTGCTTTCTGGTTCACTTAGATGATGGTTTTGCCCATCTTCCTTGTAATAAAAAAACATTATCTTTGGTATAGAGGAGAATTAATAAAAAGTATCTTCCACCACACCAGAGGAACTGTGGAAGAGAGACTGGAACTAAGAGGAAGGACTTTAAAGTAGCCACTTCATTATATCGGGTCTTTTGAATGCAATGCTGTAAGTGGGAAAGAGAAAACTGTTTCCCTCTTGTTTTTTCAATAATGAAGGAATAAAAAGTCTTTTGTGTGTAGTGAGCCTGCTTGTATGGGGATGTTAGAGGCATCACTGAAGTCTTGCCTGAGTAAGAACAGTAGGATGAGAGCCCCATGGAGCAGCACTGATGTACAGCCAAAAGAGATAATGGAAGAGTGGAAAGTAGTATCATTTAAAGAACACATCATGAAGCAGTGTCAGGAAGTGTTTCTACAGACAAAGATAAATTACTGATATGTAGTCATCCCATCAGCCAAGAGGAAAAATAAATTTTACTTATGAGAAATAATAGAGCTGCCTTTGTAGGAATGGTGCAATGCAGAGAGTGAAGTGGTCCTGATGGACTTCCCCCAAACCAGAACGTAACTGTGAATTTATAAATGATGGTTTGGATTCTCTGTTTCTGTTTCACCATTGGTTTTCTTTACTGTACAAAGCAGTCATAATTCAGATTTGCCATAAGTTTTCAAAAAGAGTTGATCTTAATTACCCTTGATTTTGTACAACTAATTAACAAGCATTTGGGACTTGCACCACAAAGGGTATTTTAACTGTTCAATGCGGTATGATTTCACCTCTGTCTTTAGCTGAACATCTTTGGATTCCCATGCCAATACACATCAGTGGGGCTGGAAAATGAGCCAGGTTTTGGTAGTGCTGTGTTGCAGGTCTCACCTCCCTGTTTTTCCTTGGTTTTGCTCTGTCACTTCTCCACTTTGGCAGGTGCTTCTCTTTCTGCTACACTCCACTTCTTTTACTGGCACTGCACCGTTGTTCTTTGATCAGTGCAATGGAGAGAGATTTTCAGAGACATGAAGCAACCTCAACACCCACTTGAATTTGTACTAGGTCTTAACTTTTTTTTACTTTTTTTTTTTTTTAAATTATTATACTAACAAATGGAAATCTAGGAGCCATTAGAAGAGTAGTGGCACTGCAATGGCCTCAGATTCACCCTTGATCCTCAAATTATGCTTTCCAAGATACTATCTTGTTATCTAAAACTCAACTGTGTCATTAGTTATATCTCACTTTTGTAATTACAAGCTATATATTTGTCATATCTACGGAAGCAGAAAACATTAACCTTATAAATCTATGGATTATGCAGCCTCAGCAGGAATTGCTAATGAGCAAACCTTTCTTTCTGTCTCTTTTTATTATTATTTTTTTTTTCCAAAAGCCTTTCCAAAGCAAAGCCCACTAAATGGAGACTGAGTCTGAAAACTCAAATGGTGAAGTGCCCCCTCAGGCCTTCTTGTTGCTTTGCTATTGAGATATCTGTGTCTCTATTAGTAGACCGTGGTAATAAACTCCCTGAATTTGTTTTTTCTGTTCATAAAATATGTTGTTCTTCATCTTGATTCCACAAATAAAATTGTAAATGCAAATTTCAGAGAGAAGATTAATGCAAATAAATAAACAATAATATCAGCAAGCATCTATCGTCATAGTAAAACTTTGCACTGTGGAGGAAAGCAAAGCTCAAATTCAGACACTCTTTTCTTTTCTCACAAGTTCTATGCATTTGTAGTTTGGACAGTTAGCTGAGTGGTCAGAAAAATGTAACTGTCATGGCTGAGTGGTGAGAGTGATGCATTTAGATTATGCTTTCCAGGTCAACATCTTGAGTTTGGTGACTTGGTGTTTGTCAGCTGTGGTCTTCTTTCACGTCTCTATTATACACTGTAAAATCACTGTAAGTGTCTCCATGAAACCATAGCCAAGCTCCAGTGACAGTGAAGTCTCATGCATGGCAGATGGTCTTCCTTACCCTATGAAGGGTTTCTCCATGCTTCTGGTGCCCTCCTAAATCATGTTTTCCCAGTCTTTCCTTTTATCCTGTGTGCTTTGTACATTTTTTTTTTCCATCTACATATTGATCTTGATTTCTCTGTGATGCTATTTTCAGTTGAATTTAGTTCTCACTGCTGCCTAGATCTCCATGCCTGTGATACACTCTCAGGTCCACCTGGACTTCCATGTGTGAGTGAGCTTTATTCTGCCATAGGTCATAGTTCTTGTTTAAGATTACTTTCCCCTTCTTATCTCTGAAATGTACATAGTCAGTGGTTACTAAAAAGTCAGTCATTTGAAATCTTGTATTTCAAACAAGTAAATATTTGGAATAGAGCAACTCTGCAAAAGGTATGCTTTCAGTTCAGTATACAGTAATAAATTGTAATGCAACACTTCCTTTGCAATTGTGTAAAACCTTTAAGCAAACACACAGAATACTTTTAAATTACCTCTAAGTATCTCTCAGTAACACAGTAATTAAAATTCATACTCTTCTTCCTCAAATTCATACTGGCTGTAAAGAATAATATGTAGATCACTTTTTATACAAAGCCAAGACTGACTTTCAAGAGTTAGTGGATTTGTTTTTTTCTAGAAGTGATGATGTATTTCATTTTTGCTTGGCAAAAATGGTGACTGCAATTTACTAGATTTGTTGCTTTTATGACCTGTAGATGCACAGTGTGTGTGTGTGTGCCAGCATGCATAATCACAATTTTATTATTTTATCTTGTTAGAGTAAGAAAAAAGATTTAATACTTTGATGTCATCCACACCATGAAGGCTTGCAATGAATGGTAGGAAAATGGCTGTAGCCACCTTACAGAAACAAGGAACTTCAACGCAGTAGCAATTGCATGTGACCGTAAGCATGGTGCTGCTGAAGACGAGGTTGGCTTCCATTTTTTTCTCTTCACAATTTCCGGCTGAGTGTTTTTTCATCCACTGACATGCACTAGATGAACTTCAGTGGGAAATCCTGTCTACACCCCTAGTCATCAAGGAGAGCAACACAGATGTATGTGATGCAGGAGCAGAAATAAAGATGTTTGAAGAGAGAGCCAAAACCATCATACTTTGCTATAGGGTCAGCTTAAGGAACTGCATAGGGTTGCACTATTTGGCTGGGGGTGTAGTGTGCCATTGGATATAGCATGTTCTGAAGTGCAGGACAAGTAGTCTGGGGGTTTCCTAAGGCATCGTGAAAATGCCTTGCAGTTTTTAAGGTGTTTCCATTTTGAGTATTGCCACACTTAGGGTTTTTTTTCCCTTTCCAATCGATCTTTTCTTCTGGCTAACTGAATTATGTCTTTCAATGACATCATAATTAGCAGTGCTGAAGTAATTGATTTCGTTTTCAGGTAATCTTTTGTCTGTTTTCAGAGCTTACCTTCCTATTGTATTCTGCAGTGTACTTTGTGTATGGAGGTAATACCAATATTATTCCAAGGATGTTCAAATGATATGGCAAAACATTTCAGCATTTCTGTTTGCCTGAAGCAGCCAGATTTTCTATATCCATAGAATTGACCTTAAGTTTGTACTTTTCTAAAACTAGAAACCTATTCAAATAATACATTAAATTGTTCTAGATGCACAGCGTTGCTTTGCTGACAACAGCTGTCTGTTCTGGAAACAACAACATTGGTGCCTAATTAGAGCTTACATCGTGAAAATTGTGTCTAGACTTTATAGAAGATATTATGATTTCTACAGAAATGGAAAAAAGCCCTAGAGGATATTCATACTGCTCCACAGGGCCTGAAAAAAGCAGACACTATTTCCCCTTATTAAGTTATTGAGATTAAATAACAAACTACAAAATTTATATATTTTGTAGTCTGCAGGCCCCTGCTGGGCTATGGGTTGTTTCTAAAGGGTCATGCCATGCCAGGTCTCCTGGGGGACCTTTGGTGGCACTTGCCCTGATGTCTAGAAGCATAGGGTCCCATGCTGCCAGCTGTCTCTTCCCTGTCTTTGTGCCCCTCCAGTGTCTCTGCAAGGCAAAAAAAATAAAGCAGAGGCCAACTTCCAGCTTGTTTGATGATGGATCTTCCCTAACAGATCATCTGTGCCAAGGCTGGCACCACCCAGAGCATTAAAAATCCAATTTGCTCGTGCCAGTGTAAATCAGGGGTTGTTTTTATCGGAGCTGATGGTCCATTGCATGAAGCTGACTTGCTCCATTTGTGCCATCCCACAGTGAGTCCCTTCACCTGAGGGCTGGGAGGAGCAGGCAGTGCCCCGTCTCATGTGCAGCTTTGCTCTGTGGAAGGATGAGGCTGGGAGGACCACGCAGGTCTTCGCATGTGGGTGTTCACTGAAGCAAGACGTGTTGGAGGCCGTCCATGGCCCTAGGAAAAGCATTGCATAAAGTGAATGTATTTGAGGTTTATTTTGCCATGCTCATTCACTTTCATATAATCCATCTCCTGTCTTTTTTAGAAAGAAATCTGCTAAAATAACTCTATTTTGATGTTAGCTTTTTTCATATAGATCTATAGGGAGCAAGGTCTTTTTACGAAAATCCTTTTGTATATTCTAATTCAAATGAAATTCATATTTAAATCATTGTCTTTAGCTAAAATGTAAATTCAGATACTGAACTGAACCAATCTGTCTGCTGCATATGCTTTATCATCTAACTGTCTTGACAACCCTTGTTAACTTTTACATAAACTGTACAGGCTAATAATAATGACAATGATGGAATTAGCTCATTACTATCTTATTTTTGTTATATAATTTAATCTCTGTAAGAAGGAGAGCCACTATATCTTTTGAATTACTCAGTGACTCTGCTTTACTATTATTAGTTATTTGTATGCATTTGTTTCTCTAGATAGCACAGAAAAGCATGCTGGTTTCCTTGCAGGATATCTACAAAGCTGTCTGTTCTTCTTGTCATCTAAATTATTATATCATTTAATAATGATATTTCAGGATGTTTAACGGACCTTTCTCTGAAATGTATTCAGTGCTGAATCTGGTTGACAGTAATCTGCAAAATAATTGTGGACAACATGATCATGCATCTCATCTGCTCTATATAAATTTTTTAGAAGTCATGTCATGGACTTGTGCAGAGAAGTTAGTGAGTTGGTGTCAAGCTGCTGAGTAGTCAGTAGAGCTAAGTAAGAGGTTACAGTGTGTGTCCTGGAGGAATGGGACAACAGTCATCTTACAGCCTTTGAAGTCCTGAGTTCTTCCAATTCCACCCGTCCCTTTGCTCTTTTATAAGATATATAAGTTTCGTGGTTAATACATTTTTTGTATTTTTCTATACTGACATATGGGGGTTTTTTCCTTCTGTTTCCTGTATCAGTAATACATAAAGGCAAATATAGATAATTTTAATCTTTCATATTTTGAGTATGAACTGCTTAAAATACCTAGAATGGTATTTATGGAAGTTTTGAAATAGAGAAGTAATTGTGTTTGTTAACCAACGTACAAGAAAGAAAAAACATCAATTTTAAATGGTTATCTGGAATATATACTCAAGCACATAGTTTCACCAGGTAAAATGATTTATTGAGCTAGTTTTAACTTCCTCTTTAGGATTTTCACATGAGAAATAACATCAAAATAACAGTTTTGCAAAAAAACTCACTAAAAAGCTGGTTTGACTTTAGTTTTCATTTCTTTTGTCAATTGATCCTTTTTTTGTGATTGGCTGAAGCTTGAAATACCTGTTTTCTAATTATAACTTTTAAATTTTAAGAAAAAGGAGAAATTCCCTTTAAAATTAAACTTTATTTTTGTAGGGAGCAAAAATCAGTGGTGCCAAAGCACAGAATTATAGCAATATACTACTAATAGCATGATATGGTATTGTCATGGAGGAACTTAAAAAAAAGAAAAAAAACAAAAAAGCATTGAAAAACTCTGCTGTCTATTTTGAATGACATGAAAGAGTTTTTCATGCCATAAATTCTTGCATACCATACTGACTGGTTTTGATTTGTGCTTTCAAGGTTGTATCAGCTATGCTTATTTTTTTCCTCTTTGCTTTTATTGAGGACCTTCAAAGCCATCAGCAGGCCTCCAGCCAGGAGCTGCAGCGAGCCCACTCCTCATGCCCGGTGTTGGTGCCTCCAGCTCGTTCCTTTCTACGAGTCTGTTCCCCCTTTCACATGCTCTGGCACAAGCCCACGTATCCAAGAGAAAATTTTGCCATTACATAAGGAATGTGACTTGTACAGTGCACAAGTGGTGTGTGGGTGAAGGCACATCTTGGGGAGAGCTGAGCGATGGGCTGTGTAAAAATAGGCATTGTGGTACGTGCCAAAATGAGTAAGTTATATTGTCGACTGAACAACTAAACTTAATCCCCCTTCTCCTGCCCACTTTCCTCCCCCGGCTTCTAATAACTGTAATCCAATAAAATAAATGACACGAGCTGAAAGGAAGTAGAAACTGGCTAAATTTCTGTCACTTGTCAAATATTCAATCATTTTGCCTGCTGTGAATTGCATTGAAAATCGGCCACTTTTTCAAGTTTGTAAAATACTTTAATGGGCAAGCAGAAAGCATTGGTCAGTTCTCTGTGTATGTAGGGGTGTGCGTGTATATATATATACATACACACACACACATATAAATAAAAATCTACATGAAGGACCGTGCTTCACTGGCTTATTTAAGGATCATTCAACTGCTTTTAAAAATGTGTTAAATAGCAAACAGGGTGGAAGTTGCAAATAGAATGGTTGACTGTGATGAATTAGTGTCAAAATGTGAAGTTGATTAGTCATTTTATATCAGCTGTAATTATGGAACATTACCACAAATAAATCGTGTACGCTGGGATATACCAAAAGGTAATGTTATTGATTGCATCTGACATTTAGATAATAAGCTCCTATTGAAATCATACAAAAGGTAATTTTAAATCTTATGTGTTTGTCAGAGTTGTGGGTTTATGGTCAAAACATTAAATTAATTTTATACTACAGTTGTGATGCAGTTTAATTTTGCCATGTTGGAAAGACAACTATATATATAAGATGCTGAGTTTGAAAATGTTTCTCATGGTGCACTGATGTGGACAGCCACCAAGCCAGACCCTCAGGGCTTTCAGCTACTGATAGCTATCTTTTAATATTGCACTGGTTGGCAAAATGCCTTTGAAAATCCAGTCTGTAGGGACTTCCATCTTCCACAAATCTAGACACCATTGGTCTGTGCTTCAGCGTTGGGATTTGTGACATCTACTTTCTGGACACATTTGACTTGAAGCCAAAGGAGAGCTGAAACTTTGCAAACCAGCTGCCATGTTACCAGCTGTCTTTGGCTCAGCCTTGGCGTTTGTCACTAGAAAGAGGCTCCTGTGTGCCAGGAATTACCAGTATGAGTGTGGGTGGACCGGGAGAAGTTCACAGTGCTAGGAAGGGGACAAGGAGCTTGTTTTTCCCCTTGAAAAGGGTGATTTGCCAGAATGGGTAACACCATCCCATTAATGTGCCTGTTTGTCCTTGAGTCCTGGGCAGCCCAGGGGAAAACCTCTTACTGGATGTGTGCAAAGAATGGTTTTATATTGCCTTGGCAGCCGCCGATGGATGCTTGAGGCAGTTGAGCAACACCCACCTCGATTTATAACTCTGCTTTGCTTTGCTCAGTATTTCAGAGAAAGGCCAGCAGTCTTGGTGAAAACAAGGGAGTTGGCAGGTCTGAGCTTTCAGCAGCTTGTGAGATGTCCCCACCTGAGGGACGACTTTAAGGCATGTGAAAAAGGGATGTGCAACGTGTCAACTTTGTGAAAAGACTGTGCCATTTGGGTACGTGCCTTGCTGAGCTGCCTGTTTTCTCTTGTGTTGTACGGCCTGCCGACCTTCAGGGTTGTTGCTATGATGGGTGAGCTCTGTTTCTCTAGCAATTACAGAAATCTGCTATTTACTAATTAGAAGTGCAATAATGAAAGTTTTTTTCTGAGAGATATATCAGTATGGGTTAATTGCACTCAACAGACCTCTCTGTGATTACATAAATCAAAACTTATTTAAAATTATGACTGATTTGATGAGCTTGACTATTGAGCATCTTGAGGGAGCGAGGGAGACTTTCAGTGATTCGTTTGGCATAAAGAAACTTAACTCTAGCGCTTTGCTGTTCACGTTTGTGATGCATTTGCCTGGTCTCTACTTCCAAATTGGAGTCAGTGGGCCAACACTTAAAATCTTTGAGATCCAGGAAAATTGCTTTCAACTTTATATAATCTTAGCCTGGAAGGGATAAAAGGCTGCATGAAAACAAACACAAGGGTTAGTTAGTTAACCTGTTGTTTGCAGATTGGCTCTGACAGCCTGGCCAGAGGCTGGCATGTACCTAAAGCCGTCCCTAAAGCATGTACCTAAATGCATATCTCTTACTACCCTGAACTTGCCAGCAGAGGAGAGAACTCACATGTGGTGTAACTCACACATGGCTTCTCCTCGTTGTAAATATTGTGTTCATACTGGAATTTTTTTCTTAACTCTTCTCAATGTTAGCTCGATCAAAAGCACATGACTGACTCATTCCTACATCTGGGTATTGACGTCATTGTGATGCACTTTTCACTTCTAGCATGAATGTTCCAGTCTCTCCAGTAGGGAATTTAAAATGAATGCATGATGCCATTTATTATTGATGAGAAGTAAATGAACTAGAAAAATGATATTCATGGGCTTTCCAACTCATTCTGCGTTATGTTGAACATATTGGACATCAGAGCCTGTCAACACAGTCATCTGAAAATGTCTCCTTTAGTGTTTCACTCCTAAAAGCCTGAATTATTCATCAGAGATTTTACTATGTTAACATATTCTTGTGATGACATTGAATCTAATTCCAGTGCATGAAAAAGCAGGTTTGCTGTTTCTGTTTGCATAAAACCAGATATATTTATTAATGCTTTATCAGCCACCCTTCTAAATCCATCCTAGCAAGTCAGAGAAGGAAGTGCAAAGTAATGTCAGATCACGCAAAATGAAAATGTTTGTAATAGCCGAGGTGATCATGAAGCACTGGTTAAGAAATTTCTAGTTCTTGGATGAGCGGAATGAAACAACAGATGTCTGGATTTAGGAAGTTGAAGTGTTTTATTCTGTGAAATGGGGAGTCTGCAGCAGGATGTCCTCTATGCTCAGGTCCACATGTGCAATCCATGTCACAGCCCTGTGGCACAAGGAGTTGGAAATGCCCTGCGCAAGATGAAATAGTTAGGAGCACAACAGAAAGCAATGAAGACCTGGAGTTCTGATTCAGTTACAGCTTGGTAAAAGGGTGGGAAATTTATTTTCTAGTCTTTTTGGGGTTTGTTTTTTTTTTCTTTGGAGACAAAATAAATGTATTATAGATAGTTTCTCTGAGCTGATGTTCAGGGACTTCTTTATGACAGGCACTGTGACAAGGGACATAGCAAAAGCAAATTGACTTTTTTGGGGAGGGGGGGAGTGGGGGGGGAAATTACATTCTGTTGTGTCAGTGGGCAAAAATGCACTGACCTGTTCTGAAAACTGATCAAAAGTGTCGTAGTTATAGGGCTGTTTATATAAGCTTGAAAATAAGTTTTCAGGGTTAACATTTACACATGTACATAACTGTGGATGATGTCTTGGATTTAGTTCTGTATATGTAGTATTGCTTAACCCACAAACTGGAGGTTAGCATGCGGGAGCAAAGCTCTGAGCCAGAATCCATGCAATTCATCAGCTTCGAGTGCTTGCTTGGAGAGAGAAGATGATTGTGTTTCTATGCATTCAAAATGTTTGTTTTCATGTAGCTGTAAAGCATCATGATGGTCATTTCCCCATCAGCTCAGAATTGACATCTCACGTCAAGGAAAATTGCATTCCTGCTGAGATAGCTAACTGCATGGTTACATAGAGAGCAGGAATAATATTTCTGGCTGTTCGTATGCTCTTACGTTCAGGGAGAGGACCAGTGCTGTGGACAAAGCTAAATATTTAGACATAGCCTGAACAGAGTCCAGGAAATGCATTTTGAGTCCCAAGTGCCTTTCAAATAAGTGAACATTACTGCTTATGCAAAAAACCATCACTTAAAATTACTGGCATCATTTAAATGTGGGTCAAGTATGAACTTATCTTAGATAGTAAATTGAAAGATAAGCATAAAGTGGGTAAAATAGCAGGATTGAGAGTTGTGGGGTTTTTTAATTGGGTTTTGGTTTTTGGGGTTTCCTTTTTTTCCCCTGGCTGTTTTCCTTCCTTCTGTTGGGTTTTGGTTTGAATTGGATTGAACTATATTTTTAAAAAATTTCCATGATTTGGAATTGCTTAGAAAAGTTTATTTAAGGAATCCCAGTCTACAGGCCTTCGTGAATAAGATGTGTCCAGTGACACTGCCACTGACACAAAGACACGTTAGAGGATGTCAGCAGGAGGGAAAAAGGGATGTGTTGAGTACAAATTGTCTGACACCACAATGAGCCAGGAGTGTCTCTTGTCCATCTATCTCTTCCCTGATCAATTTTAAAGGCATCTGCAGTTGGTTATATGAATCCCACCCACAGATCTGATGGCCTGATTAAAGACTACAGGTTCTAGTTCACAGCTGGAGCAGGATTTTGTTAGCTGCTGGCTGCCCAGTAGCCATGGGCAAGGGGTGCCCGTGTTTCCCTGTCCGGAGGCAGTGGGTGAGCCCTGCTGGAGCTGTCAACAGGAGTCCCGAGAAGCTGAGCGACACAAAACTGTCCAGTGTTCTCCAGGGAGAAATCCTTTTAGCAGAACAGTGGCTTTTTCCACTGACTTCTACTAGACTAAGCAAATCAGCAGCATGGTAATTATAAGCTATCTGTTTTGAAAACTCTTTATTACTCTCTTGCCACTCAGCAAGCGTAGGCTTTTGATACGTATATGGAAAATACACATATAAGAATCATTGGAGGCCTTTGCATGTTTAAAGTACTGTGATTCAATTTGGAATATTAAAGGAAAACCTATTTTAAAATTTGCTGCCTAGGGATATGTGAGTATTTTTGTAACAGGAACATTTATGTAAAACCAACTGTATTTCAAATATTCGTATTTTGTGAATGTGAAAATCAGCATACGTATTTGATTATTGTTCAGAAGAAGTGCTGTATTTTGCTGACTGCTAATGATTGCATTAGTATTGCATCTCATTAGTAAGAAAATCATGACAGGAACGCGTGCCTAAAAGTTTGAATGCAGCATATTTCCACCTAAGGTTTGCAAATGCAATTCTGTAAAATGTTTTGCAAAGAAATTAATAAGTAATGCTGAATTTAACACCTTTTTGCACTACTTCTACCTATTTTGCAAGCGGAAAGAAGCTAAGTTCAGTAACAAAATTTTCATTGCAAATTACTTCTTAAACCTACATGACCTTAGATTTCCTCTGGTGTTTAGCTTTGAACAGATTATTTTTAAAGAGCCCTCAGTGTGTCTTAAGTTACTGTTTGTAGCACATTTTCCTGAAGTTTTGAGAGCTGTGTGCAGACCATGAATATATGTGGTGTAAAAGAGGTGGAGAAAAGGCTACAGTAGATTTCATAAGACCATTTTGTGAGGAAAGAAGGCAGTAGGCACTATTGAAGCCTTTATGTGAAGCAGAAGCATCAAAGCTTCACGTCCTGTGTGGTGTAACTTCTGCCAAAGTAGTATGACAATTCTCAAAACGAAGCAACCACACACTCCCCACGTACACTGTGAATATCACCTCCATGATGCATGACGACTTGTGAAGCTCACTGAAAACACACTCTTCTCACTTCAATGAATGCTTTTTGGCTTTTTATTTTCTATTTTTGTATTTGGGAATTGTTAGTTTTCAGTTCTGCTCTGTTCACACCTGACTTCTAGTTTGTTCGCAGACTTTCACAGCTTGAACTGCTCTGCCACTCTAATCTTTAAGACAGTGGATTTTCAAAGTGTGGTTTAAAGGCGATTGTTCAGATTTGATCTTGTGCATGAAGAGTTGCTTTTCTCTAGAATTTCGCGTAGTATCTTCTTGGAAAAGAACGAGCACCAGCGCTATCTCCCCTTTAAAATGGCTTCAAGGTGAAGAACTGAAGGCACCCTGTCCCCTTCTCAAGGGCCGGAGTTCTGCCTCAGGATGGGAATGGCTCCTGGAACAACCAACACGTGAGGATACTCAAGAGATGCAAAAGCCAAGCAAGTCAAACCCAAACTCAAAATGAACAAAACAGTAAAATGTCCCGTTCTTAGCTTTCTTATCAGAACATTGCTTTCTAGGAACTTCATCTTCTGCACTGTGCTTTGTACAAGAATAACCAAGTCTTGCAGTAGTTTCTTTTCATATATTGATTTTAACTGCAAGTTTAATATATAACTAGTGGATAACATATTCTAGGAATATAGTGTTATGCTAAAATATGATTGAGAACTGCAGTTTGATGCATAACATCTATTTAAAGTAGCCGTGTCATTTATTGGAGCTGAGATTGTACTGAAATAGTTCTGCAGTTTCATTATCATTTCTGTAGGCAGACCTCTGATCTAGATAACCAAGTGAGAGTTATTTTGGAAGAAAATATTCTAAATGCTTTCCTCTTCGTGAATTACAAGGGGATAAAAGGGGAATACTTCCCTTGTAATTCAAAGGATGATATTTATTTCTCAAGTATTCTGGGGCTTGTTTTTCTTGAAACTTAAAATAGAACTTTGAGAGTTTTTCACCTTAACAAAATGCTGGGTTTCTAAAAACTGAAAGATTTCTGATCCCATGTATTCTGACAGTTTTTCTTGTAGGGTTATTTTTGTGCAAACTGTGATTTTTTTCAGCAAATGTGCACCAGACCTCTTCTGCAAATCCATAGTGCAGGTTAAGCAGTTCTGAACGAAGTACATGTCTGTAGGCTCTGCATTGTGGTAGTCCTTCACAAATCATCCTGATATCTTAAAAGATGAGTTCCATCTCCAAAATGCCAAATTGTTGTCTTTTATATAGAGACTTTTAAAGCTGATTCAAAGTAGCTATAACTGAAAGCCAAAGCCTCTGAATTTCTCTCTCAAAGGTGGCTTTGGAAAGCACCTGCTTGCAGCTCTCGTCTCTCAGGCTCCAGAAACTGCAGCAAAGTACTGAGACTTGAAAACTGTCCTGAGCATCTTGTCTCTGCATCATAGCAGCAACCAATCACAATACATGTGATGCAGGCAGTTCTGCTTTTACCGGTATCTGCATCTACGTTAGTATACGGACCACCCTTGGCTACGTCTTTTCTATGACTATCTGAAAGGCTCTGAATGTGCAGGGAAAAGCTGTGAGAGGTCTGCTCTGGAAAACACATCCCTGCAGCGTGGGTTAGATACAAGATCAGATCTTGAAGAACATACAGCTACATTCCTGGGTTTTGGAAAGCCACTAAGACTTCTGCAAATAGTTTTGTTTGGTTGGTTGTTTGTGGGATTTTATTTGGTTTGGTTTGGTTTTGGTTTTTTGGGGTTTTTTTTTTTTTTTTTCCTTAGCATTTCATATGGTGCTAATAACAGGAGCCAGCAAGCTGCTGAGATCTGCAGTGTGATTTTGGCAGATTTCCTTGGTAGAGGTTGAAAAATCTTAAACTCCACTCTACATCTCTCCTTCCCTTCATAGCAAAAGGACAGTTAACCTTGTATATCTGTAAATGTTTTAGTGAGAAATAGCTGGGGAACTTGCCAAAATCTCCAAGCCATGAGAAAGCTTCACTGGACAAAGTCATCTAGTGTGTATGGGGAAGGAAGTGACTCAGACTGTAGCCAAGGACAAATGCAAGTCTAATCCTGGTTCTGACTAAAGACAAAGTGTTCCTTACATGATTATTTTTTGCCCAGAAGAAGACCTGATTGCTGATCTTTCTGACACGTTTCATAAATATCTGTTGCATTTATGTGATCTGGTAGTTTTGGGGAGAAATATTCTGAAAAGCTTTATTTTTTGTTAACAAACTTCCTGATTAAAACTCTTCTACAGAAAGATGCTTTCTGCTACTTTTTATTTTGGGGGAAGAGGAAGGGAATAATTGTTGCATATTGTATTGAAATAAGCTGAGAGGGGAGGATAAGCTCACTGAGAGTGCTCACTTTAGTTCAACTGTTTAAGAATCTCACTCGTCTTATTGCGAGGACCACAGGGCACTGGCCATGAAGGTTTCATGAATCGTTGCACCAAACCCCTGTGTCTCTAACTTAAAGTAGATATGTGTAGGTACTGTTAGAATTTCCTACTTTTTTTTCTTCTTCTTCATTTTTAGGTCATTCTGTCTTGGTACTGTGGGAACATTTAGCCCATCATTTTCTTTTGAAGCTCTCCAAGCAATAAGTGATGATTTATCTATGGTACACTGTTCAGTAAACTATACACGCATTTTGGCTAACTTCTCCAGTGCTGATAGCTTTGCAGTCTGGGAGAAATTTGAAAGCTAGGAAAGGTTATTCATAACAACTCAGTGGAGCTCTAAATACTATTGTTTATTTCAATAGTAAGATGGGATCTTTGGAAGGTTCTTAGGAAATATATCCTGTAGTTCAGAGCTGGTTAAACAGGAGCTGGAAAGGAGAGGGTAGGGATCTGCAAGGCCATTTCATTGTACTATAGGCTTTAATATCTCTCTGGTCTTATTTCAGATGCTTGGAGTCATACTTCGCTTGCTCAGCTGATAGTACACAAAGTGATCATTAATCAAAGCAAATAACGTGGCCGTAGCAGGAAACATAAGGCACTGAATGCAGAGAGAGTTTGCATTGATTCTGGGGGATTTTGGACAGACGGGTATCATCACTGCAGTGTAAATAGATAAGGTTTCAGGTTCGCGATTAGTTCTACGGTTCACTATGCATCACCTGAGTTGTGGTAATAGTATATGAGTCCTTAGCCTCTGGTAAACACTGCTGTTTTTTAAAAGCAACTTTAACTCTCTTTTCTCTTTACTGCAGGCCAAAATCATGTATTCTCACAGCTACCATTACTCAGCCCCTGGTGGGCTGCAAGATGTTAAGCTGCTGTGGCTTCAGTGCATGTGTGAAGGGTTCCCAGGAGGAGTCTGTATAGCCAAGGCTAGGAAAGGGAGGTGCTATCACACAAGGTGTCCACTTGCCAGGTTCTCCAGATCGTCATTGGGTTTTATGTCACACTTATGGAAAAATATTAGTGAAGAATCTAATGAGGTGATTGTACATTTAATATTTTCTACATGAAAATTTTTATCTGCACCAGAAACAAGCAATTTGAAGCGGAGAATGCGCTAATTAGCAAGCAATATGTAAATACACATGCAGGAAGGCAGGTTGTGTGTGGTACCAGGGTGGACACTGCAGTACCAGCTACAGGGGAGGAGGAAACCCTGCTAAGCCAGCAAGAGATGTTCCATGCTTGAGCTGTGAGAGTATTGGCACCTTTACAAAGAAATCCTGTTTGACCTCAATAGCAGTAGTTCTCACTTAACCACAGAGAGACAGGGCTCTGAGCTAGTTGCTTTAGCACTGGAGGAGGATTTTTTTGTGTGTTCTGTGTCAATAATGTTTTCTCATTTTCCCTCTTTACAACCTTGGAAAAAAAAAGTTTGAAGTGATTTTT
>VXBL01000493.1:4753-48654 GCA_013400195.1 Aramus guarauna | reverse complement strand
TTTTTTTGGTCTGGTGATGGAGTTGGTGGGAAATTGCATCTGCTGGGCACTCCTCACTCAAGGATCTGGGGATTCATAAACTTGGGATACTGTGGCATCTTAACTCTCAAGTTTCTGAGCTTCAGGGTAGGAAACAGGTAGTGCAGTCAGACTATACAGGCTGGCACTAGAGCTGGCTTTGCAGTGAAGAGGAAGGCAGTGAATGCTGGTGATGGATGATAGGTAGGAAAGTTCTGCTTTGCTATGTGGTGTGGGAAACTCAAGCCCAAGTGAGTTTATGGCATACTTCAATTTAAACCCAGACTCAGCAAAATCTAAGTACTTGGAGTTATAAACTCATAAAGCAGTTCAGGTCGGACAGGACCCCTGGAAGTCTCTGGTTCACCCTCTTGCTGCAAGCAGGGCAAGATTAGATGAGCTCTCTCAAGGCCTAATCCAGTTGAATTTTGGATCATGTCCAAGGCTGGAGAGCTTCATCCTTCATATTTTCATGTTTATATTGTATAATTAAGGAATCTTCCCTTACCTTGCCCAATTATGGAAGTTACAGAATGTGATTTTACACAAACACCAAAATAACGCAGGTAGGATTTGATTATTAAGTAGCAGCTTAACTGGGAAGCTGCCTAAGTAAGTGCCATTTTACTGCCTCAGGACTAGTTGAGGCAAATTGTGAACTGAGCTGCTGACCTGGTCGAGACCCCTGTAAGGCACAAATTGTTAGTTGAATTATCATGTCTGGGCATGGCTGGAAGAGGCTATACTGAGGGCTCCCACTGCCATGGGGACAAAACCAAGACTAGTAAGGTTATAGCCCAAAGAGAAAGACTTGTATTTCCCCCCTTCCAGCCCCAGCTCCACCTGCTTGTTTGTTTTGTTTTGTTTTGTTTTGTTTTCTCCTCTGGATGGAAGTTTAATTCTTCATTCAATATTTTTCACCTTCAATTGTGAAGTTGGTGCCCAAGAATTGGGTTGACATGAGAGAGAACGGAGTGTTAGGTAAAACACTGGGCACTATAAAAGGCCATGCACAAGCTAGAGTAAGAGGAAAACCTGGGGCTTCTTTTGTCCTCTTTTTCTAATTATCAGAATAAATGACTTCGTTAACATTTTTACTAGATTAGCCTAGTGTATTTTTATAAACATACATATACTTTACAAGAATTTGGAGCTTTGTCCTAACAGAAAAACATCTTAATTGTTACCTTTATAAAGATGCATCATTGTGTAATTTTTAAGGAATTTAATGGGCTTGGAAAATGTTCCCTTTGAAACCTGCACTGCATGTGGACCGAAGAGCTATAACTTTCTATAGCTGTGTATCCTGGCAAGTGTTCAGAACATTTCTGTGACCTCTTTGCTATATGGAAGCATTGCAGATCTGACCATATAAAGATAATCTCTCTTGTAATACCCTACAACACCAAAAATTATTGTAGATCTGGTAATCAAAAGTTGCCTAGTAAGCTGGCACCCAACTTGATAGGGGACGGTGAGCCTTTTACAGTTGGACCCCTGCAAGGAATTTCAATTATGTACATCACCATGGTCATTTCATTATCTATAGACATTGTATTGGTGTGTTATGTTGTATGTCATCTTGGTTTAGCTGAAGCTGCATCCCCTTTGCAGTTTGTCCCTAACTGTGTAGGACTGAGCAAGTTCTGATGATCAAGGCACGAGGCTGAGAGCTGTGATCTGGGTTGTCTCCTTGCCTCTGAGGCTGGCAGTGTGCAATGCTGAGCAGGACATTTAATTTTTTCTGTGCTGTTCTTTCCTTCCCTGTAACTGTGATATAAATCTCCATTGCTTGCAGAGGATTTAGAGAATGCAGATATATTAACATCGGCTGGTACAGCCCCCTTTGTAGGAAAACCCTTGGAAGGGCTATGCAGAAGTTTTAGAAGACTGCAGCTGGTATGGCTCAGTACTGGGTCCAAAAGGTCTTTTGGCACAGACCCTGATGTGAATGAGGAGGAAGGGCCTGTACAGTGGGAACTGGGTTACAAGCCATGGAAGCTGGTCTGCTGCTCTGAATAGTGCTGATGGGGGGATGAAACACTTTTGCCCTTTCCTCATATAAATATGCAGCTGATGCCCTCCTTCTTGAGCCTCACATGCTTTGAAAATTATTGTGATAGTATGGATTGTCAGCTGAAAAGTCATTGCTTTTGTGTCTAGGATTTGCTGTTATATTTTTCATGCTCTATAATGCAGCAGCATTGACTGTTAAAAATAGTTTCAGCCTTCAGCATGTGTAACTGCAAAAAGACCTCTGCTTTCTGTGGCAGTGGAGAAGTGCTAGCAGGCTGCTCTGGGAGTGCAGCACTATTCACATGCAACTGGTCCACTGAAACTCATCTCTGAAATTCTGGCATGCCCTGTGATACATCAGTAGAAATTCAAAACCTGTCTATGTATGTAGAAGTAACGGTACTATCGAGTAGTGTGAATGCAGTGGATAGTACACTGAGGAGGAATACTGGGCCTGAGAAAATGTCAATATTAAATCACTCATAACACAGATGTCCTAGCTGCAAAGTACCTGCGTTGGAGCATGGCCCTTCGTGTTGAAGAGTACGAACAAGTTGATAGCAGAAATGAACTGGTGTCATCTCTGCAAGTACAGAAAGAAGATCTCAGGATCTGGTGTGGCTGCAAGGAGGTTGCTTTGGTTGCTGTAGAAATCAATGGCAAAACTTGCACAGGCTTCAGAGAGAGAGGCTTTATCTTGGGAATTGTTGAGTGTAGTTGTATAATTGACAGTGTGCTGGTGAAAGAAACTGTAGAAGGAGGACAAGTAATAGTAAGGAGGTAGGAATGGAACAAATTCTGAGATCAAGGGTGATACTTATGTGCCAACCAGTCAAATTAATAGCAGAGACAAAAGCTAACGCAGAGCACTAGAGAGCAGATCGTGTTAAGTCATCTGAACTGCTCTGGTTTACATATGGTGCCATGCAAAGTGACTTTGGAAATGATTTAATTTTCCACTATGCACACACAAGGTCCTGAAAATAGCACAAATACTTGAGCAGATTTTCTTAAAGAACTGAAAATTTTCCCTTTCCTTGGCTGTTGTAGTTTAAAATAAATCACGTTTCCATGCATTTTGACTTCCTTAGCATTATGGGAGATTATAAACTACTTCATATTCAGGGTGACATTTCAGATGTGGGTGTATGGGGCCCTCACATACATTTTGAAGCTATTTTCTTTATCACTTACTTCATCTGTGACCTGTCTCCATCAGTGGGACTTGACATGTTCTGCAAAGTTCCTGCAGGCTCCAGTTTGCTGAGAGGATCTATTTCTTCATTAAACTGTAAATATGTGGGCACTGTCACTCAGCAGTAGCTGCTAATGTTATAAACAGTCCTTGGGGCTCTTTGATCCCAAACTATGTGGCAACTCTTGCATGTCTGATGGTGGCTATAGTTTGAACCGGCCAACCAAATCAAGGAGGCCAGATGGAACTCCCTCAGAGATCAGAGAGCCTTAAGCATGAGCACTGCAGTAGCATGCAAGAGGTGGTTAGAGTCAGAGCTGTTTTAGAGGCTCTGGGATAGCTGAGGATTTCCTGAGATAGGCAAATAGTGAGCTCAACCTTTTCTGGGGTGCCTTTGTGGTATTGTAAGATGCATCTAGTGGAGTGTCTGATTCATCTTGCTGGGTGGAGCAGAGGAGGCTGAGAAAAGAGAAAAATGGCAAAAGGAGTAAAGCTTAAAGACTGAAAGGGAAAAATAAAAGGACAGCTTTCTCTCAAATAGACCAGGTGCCACAACTATGCAGCTGAAGATGGCCCTTGCTTGCTTGTGAAGTACCACCAAATACCTCTCAGCTGTGGCTCTGGCAGTGGGGAGAAACGTGATTATTTGGAGTGTGTGACTGTAAAGAAATGCTGAGGCCCTGCAGATCAGGCTGGCTCTGGAGTATCCCCACATGCAGCTGTCTTTTAGCAAATACACCTGCTGATCCTCTAGGTAACAGTCAGTCATAGAGCAATACCTGGAAACTGATTAAATGTCACAGCATTTCAAACAGAATTCTCCCACTGTATATCTCATAACAGTAAAGCCAGCTTTTGCAATAATGTCTAGCAGTTAGTGATAAATGCTCTGTAGGCACAGAACAACGTGATTACCCCTGCCGTATACTTTATGGTCACATTTGTCCAGTAACACCTTGCTCCAAGGTATGGGAATCTGAGACTAGGCTTTTTTCAGTGCCTCACCTCACCTGCATGTTGGTCACCCACAGCCAGGACACTCAATCACTCTCCTGTCAGCACTGCGTTGGGGTCAGCACGTCCTTTCCTGAAGTGGGTATGATCAGGCAAAGAACATACCTTACTCCTTTGGGAAGTGATCACAGTGATTACCTAGTTATGGAGATTTGTCCCCAAAGGCAATATTCAAATATATCTATTGATATTCCTGTGTCTTTTCTCAACAAGCTTTACTCATCTATGACTTCTTGTCAACTGCAGTATCATGTATTTTGCAAACAAATAATTTACTTACTGCTATCTAGTACTTCTTACAAAGAATTTTTTTCCTCAGGATAATGTGAGAGATGTTTCTTTGATATTATTAACCTCAACAATACTCTGCAAACTAAGAATAGCTTTTGTATAACTGAAAAGCTTTCTGGGATTACTAGTGAAAGATATAATTTTAATTTACTGTATTTTTAGCAATACATAAATCTTTAAAATATAGTTGAAAGTAATGAGCAATAGCTGTGTGCATCCAGCACAGTCCTGTTTTCTTGTTTGCAGAGGTTATTTATATAGTCACACCCTCACAAAACAGCCCAATTATAAAAACAAGCCCCAGCAGAACTTTTTTTTCCTCTGAGTGTTTTAAACTGGGGAACTGCCTGAATAATCTTCTTCTGAGCAGAAGTAATGACTCAGGTTTGTACTTGGTGGCTTTCCTTTTATTAAGGTTTAGAAACAAGACTGTATTTTGAATCCCATTATTCTTTTCATCCCTAGCATTAAGCATAATGTTGGTGAGCCAGCTGAGGGGCATAGGGTGAGCACAAAGAGGTTTGTTTTGCTTGGGGAGGAAAAACATGATTGACATTTATCAGTGGTTAATAAATTCCATGGCTAAAGTCAAGCAGCAGCAAAGATGATTTTATAATGCTATTTCCTCACTAAATGATATTATAGAATTTCCTTGATTATTCATCTTTCCGGTTTTGAAAATTTCTAATTTATTTTGGAAGCCGGGTGGTAATGAGCTTGCAGGCAGCTTATCATGTAATTTCCAACTAGCAACAACACCGGTCTGCGATTGTATTTTTGCTTCTGATAGTGTTTGCTTGCTTTATGCTTTACCAAGTATTAAGGTAAAAAACCCACTTTATGGTAATTGGGAGCCCTTCCTGCACTCCACTGGAGGGAAGATGAGTTTAGGGGTATCTTATCTATCAACATGGCCCTGAAAACAGGTATGAGTCTCTTTGTGAAACCCTTGCAGTGGGAGATGGCAGTGGGGAAGTGGCTGTGCAGCTGCCACGCATGGCTGTATGATGATGAATTCCTATCAGTGGCAAAGGGATTGTCTTCATCCTGCACAGTATTTCATTTCCCACATCAAACGCACTTAGAAAGTGACCACCACCACCTCTGCTCCTCTGTGCTGAGGCTCCAGGGCCTGAAGAACTGGATTTAGGCCATGAAAACTTGTCTCCTGGGGTGCAGGGACTTTCCTTCCTGGGTCAACAGGCTGATAAATCCAACCCAGCAAGGAAATTGGAATGGTGGCACTGAACCTGCAAGCCAGGACACGTGGCCAAGGCTCCCTCAGCTCCTGGAGGTTTCCTCGCTGGCACCTGGGAGTTTGCAGCCCCCTTCGCTGAAAGGAGCTCATGGTCTGACCATGGGAATTTTTCTGAGAGCAATGCACTCACTATTGCAGTCAGACATGGGTACAATATGCATCTCTAGAAATGAGCACTTTTATATGCATCTCCCATAGTGTTCCCAAATGGTCTGTGCTAAATGAAATATATTGTTTTGTTGATTTAGCTTTTATCTTAAGAGCAGGACTTTCAAATAATCATGCATCAAAGCCCATTGTATTTTGGAAAGCACCACACTCCATAATATAAGCAACTAAAATAAAATAAGCATCTTCCAATAGTCTCGCAGCAAGTATATTTAAAATTCTGGTTGTGTTGGAGGCTAACACAGCAACGAATACCTTGAGACAGGATTGAGACTAGATTTTGAGAAGTCGGATTAATCCCAATGCTCACAGCAGATTTAGTCCTTTCCATGCAGGGTTCAAACCTTACTGCTCTGAAAGAATTAGCACACCAACCACAACCTCAGCATGTGTTAGACGAGATAAAAATGGACATTCATTATAAATCATAATGCGTACCAAGCAATATGATTTTGAAAACTTAAAGGAACTATTATACCAACTTATAACCATTTGTTTATAAGCTCACAGAGGGGATATAAGGATGACTACACAGCTCATGCAGGCTCTGCTGGTTTAGACTTGGGATCAGTTGCTAACTCTGCTTCCTTCTTCCAAAAATTACTTGTTGTTCACAGCAAATAGACTTTTTTTGTTGCACTTCTTCATACACCTGCCTTTGCTGGTGATGAAAGGTTCACGTACAGACTTATGTCATTCTGTGTGCTGGAGTGGGTTCTTGTTCACCACAGCTAGTGTCTGAAGACTTTGCACCATGGAGGCATTGTGTAGTTTTTTGAGTGTTAGGTTACAGATGAAGAAAAGTTTGATTTCTTTGTTCTGGATATTTATAGAGGTTTATTTACATTACACTGAATAAGTAATAGTAAGCAGGCTATTTTGTCCCTGCCTCACCACTTGAGGGGTCTGATTTAGCTAACAAAGACAGGAGGCTTTGGGTTGTGCTGCAGTCAGCAGAGGAGGAGGAGTTGGTGTGTCTGTGCATCTATTTGATACCTAATTGCCTTAGTCCCCTTCATTGCCAATAACATCTGAAGACCTTTCTGACTGATGTCTATGCCTAGCTATGGTCATTAAGGTATATGTATATAGAAATATGTAGGTCATTATATGTTATAGACTGCTGGTTGCTTTAGAGAGGACAAGGCTTGCGAGCAATTCCCTATGTGGGTATGTCCGCAAATGCAGAGGTGCAGGGGCTGTGGTGAGCAGCTGGAGCTAGCCCAAGGGTTGCACCAGGACCACAGCATGTTTTTAGCAGGTTTATGGGAACATATGCAGTATTTTCTCCTCTATTTCCCAGTGTGACAATAATTTTGAAATAACGGCAAAGAGATCTTTCATGTATAGAGCAAAGAGGAGATTAAAAAAGAACAGGTTTTTATAGAAATCCACACCTCTGTAATAAAATATCGAGTGTTATGAAGTGAATTCAGCCTCATAAAGTGAATTCAGCCTCATTTTTAGTCCTTTTAAGGTCAGAGGATGATAATGTAAAGGAAAACCTATTCTAGACACTTCTTCAGGCATTGCAGTTACTTCATTAGCCTTTATTTCTTCTCACTTCCGCTCTCTGACAGCTTTTCAAGTCTCAGGTTCTTCCTTTTTAAACTGCTTTGATGTGCTCATCTGTCTAACGAACTGTTTAAGGTCTTGACCTTAATTCAACATTTGTAAGTACCCACAGAGAATTTTGTTAATGAAGTCTTTAAAATATTAAATGAAGTTCTAGTTTTCTTCATGAATAATGTTTTATCTTTGCCATTATTTTTCCTTTGGAATGAAGTTCCTATTTAACATCTAGTAAATTTTATTCCTACAAAGCAGCAAGAGGCTTTTAGGGCAGGGATGTAATTAAAGGGGGATTTTATATTTCGGGGAAGGAAGGGGGGCTTTTGTTAAAAGAATAGGAATACAACATAATTGAAAAGGTATTTTCAATGAAAGAAGCTTTTGATACCACAGAGGCATGAGAGCTGGTGGTTGCCCAACCTCAGATTAGGAGCACTCCTGCAAATTGATGCATAGTACACTGTTTTCTGGATTGAAGCTGTGGTTTTCCCCAACTCAAGTTTGGTGTACGGTAATGACATTGAACTGAGGGTTGCTTATAAACTATATTCATTAATTTTGGAGCTACTGATGATGATAGCAATCTGAATTCATGAGTCCATAATATGGGACTGATGGGAATAATTCATTGCAATGTTGTAGCCTGATTTGGCATTTCAGATCCATAATATGAGATGCAGTGGCTATAAAAGCCTCCTTGAGGCAAAAGGAAGACACGTATATGAGAGGAAAAGGTTGACATTAAGATGAAGAAAATGTTTCCAAAAGGCCTGTGAAACTAGGAAGCTGCATCTGCCTTATTGTTACGAATATTTGGGGCTATTATGGGATCCCCACTGCAGTGCTTAGGGACACATTGCAGCCTGGAGGAGAGACTGAACCAAGAAGAGCACAGATGAGAGAGGAGCACACTGTCCTCTTTTCCTTCACTGACATTGGCATTTGCAAACTTTCAGTGTAGTCTGAAACTGTTTTCTACTTGAATCACAGAAAATAATTCTTTGCTGTAGTGATGTTTGCATAAAATAAAAAAAAAAAAATCCAGTAACAGCTTTCCTGACAGTGTGAATAGCATAAATGTACTGCCAGTTTTAAGGCATTTGTCATAACCTTGGTCACAGCAGACTAGTCAAAATGTGTTCTCTTTCTGAAAAACCAAAACAGTTGTTTTTGGTTTTTTTCAAGAGGAAACTTTAGGGGGAAAAATTACTTTTGGAATGTAGAATTTGCTATTGCTTTTAATCTGCCAACAACTGGCAGTGTTTTGGTTGGGTTTTTTTTTTTTTTTCCCCCCAAGTGCTTTCCCTCAGTAATGAAATAATTTAAAAAAATTGTTTACATTATCTAAAATAATTNCATTGCAATGTTGTAGCCTGATTTGGCATTTCAGATCCATAATATGAGATGCAGTGGCTATAAAAGCCTCCTTGAGGCAAAAGGAAGACACGTATATGAGAGGAAAAGGTTGACATTAAGATGAAGAAAATGTTTCCAAAAGGCCTGTGAAACTAGGAAGCTGCATCTGCCTTATTGTTACGAATATTTGGGGCTATTATGGGATCCCCACTGCAGTGCTTAGGGACACATTGCAGCCTGGAGGAGAGACTGAACCAAGAAGAGCACAGATGAGAGAGGAGCACACTGTCCTCTTTTCCTTCACTGACATTGGCATTTGCAAACTTTCAGTGTAGTCTGAAACTGTTTTCTACTTGAATCACAGAAAATAATTCTTTGCTGTAGTGATGTTTGCATAAAATAAAAAAAAAAAAATCCAGTAACAGCTTTCCTGACAGTGTGAATAGCATAAATGTACTGCCAGTTTTAAGGCATTTGTCATAACCTTGGTCACAGCAGACTAGTCAAAATGTGTTCTCTTTCTGAAAAACCAAAACAGTTGTTTTTGGTTTTTTTCAAGAGGAAACTTTAGGGGGAAAAATTACTTTTGGAATGTAGAATTTGCTATTGCTTTTAATCTGCCAACAACTGGCAGTGTTTTGGTTGGGTTTTTTTTTTTTTTCCCCCCAAGTGCTTTCCCTCAGTAATGAAATAATGTAAATAAATTGTTTACATTATCTAAAATAATTAATTCTATTTGGCTAATGTCTTGATTCTTCTAATTTTGAAAACAAAAATATTTTGCCTCTGATTGAAGTGAAGACTCAGCATGCACAGCCCCGCCACTAAAAGAGAGACCTTTAAATCCTAATGCAGGCTCATTCTTTAGATAGAGACTGAGTGATCTTTGAAAGTGAGAAAGCTGCATCAAGAGGTTTGACAAAGTTCATTAAAGTCCAATTAGAAAATTCATTTTAACACTAGGCATCCTGTCCCTTTTATCTCTCAAGCAAGAACAATAAAACTTTCATCACATACAAGTAAATACATATTTAAAATGTACTGTGGAAATAAGTAATTTTCATGTTTAACTCATCTCCTTGTAATAACAATTGATGTCCATTAGGAATTCTGACCAGGTATTAGGTAGGACCAGCTTCATCATTTCACAGTGTAGCATTGGATGTGTGATTCTCAATTGTCAATAGTCAGAATTTTATCAAGTGAATTGAAATAAAAATTATTTTCAGAAGAGTTATGAAAGGTCTTTTTTAAAGAGTTCATCTGTTTCCTGAGCCGTGTGGTCTTGGCACACACTCAAAAAAGCATGACTCAGCACCTTTACATTGAGGGATTTTCAATGGTTCTTTTAACTACTTCTGTAAGTTTTATTCATTTTAGGATCACATTATTTTCAGTTGTTGTTTCTCAGCCATGGGGAATAACCTCCTCCCCCCTGCTCCCAATATTACAAAAATTGAAATTTCTGCTTGGTCATTTGATTACAGAACATGAGTTTTGTGAGACTCATAATGATGTGGCCATTTACAACATCAGTAAATCCAGCCATAAAATTCAAGCATGAGGCATCTCCGATGTCCTACAGCTCTTAAGGCTGCTCTTAATTCCTTTTTTGCACCAATGAACCTGCCCAGCATGCAGCGTTTGTTATGCTGTGTTAGACGTCTTCTGGAGCCAGTCCTTTTCCCTAGTGCACACCCTTTCCCTGGCTCTCTTCCCTCCACAGTATGGCTTATCTGCGCAACGTTGTGCAGCATTCTGAAATTGTGCAAAACCTTTAAATAAGCATCATATTTTGGAGTGAGTGCAGGTGTCGGTACTGGGGTGGTGGTTTTTCAAAGTGCTGGATTGTGACCATTTAAACACTGCGTCTGAGTGGCCCATGCTACAGAGCAGTTTCTATATGCCTGCAAAATTATTCATTAGAAAATTATTGGGAAAGGTAAATGAGTTCTGTGATGCTTTTTTATTGTGTTTATCACAATTACATGCATTCATGTAAGAGGATTTTATGAATCTTAAAACATAGAAAGCAGAGTTTTATATGAGCAAATCATATGGAAGGTAATGGCACATTTCAGGGAAAGAGATGCCCATCGTGCTCTCACTTTAAGTCTTGGCCATAATGAGTTTAGGAGAGGTTTTTAATTCCCAAATTGATGATGTTCAAAATTTTGCTGGAAGTTGCAGCTGCTCAGATCTTAGTCCTGGGGCACGGGTCATTAGGGACTGCAATGTTTTGGCTGCCCCACAAGAAATGTATTTCCATGAGTTTTAAATATTATTCATTGGTACTGATCTTGCATTAGTAAGATTTCCCAGAAGCAGCTCAAGTTTTAAGGCTTCATAATTTTCAGTGTAAATCACTTTGGAACCCTGCATTAAAGGTAAAAATGCTCATAAGATATTTATTTCACAACTCTAATTATAAAAATAATGTTCTGATCTGAAAAGATGACTAATAAATGGGAAAATCCACAGAGAACCCCTTAACATCTAAACCCAAGCCAGCCCAGTGACTCAGATATTATTAGTGGTTATTGAACTTTCTCTGAGACTATCTGGAAAGATTAATAACTAAATGAAATAAGCTGCACTTTTCCCGTGTTAGGTAGGCTAGGTCTTAAAGCTAAAAGTGCAAAGTGTTGCCTCATAGTCTTTAGACATCAAATAAGCATTTTGCGAAGGCAGTGGCTGTAACAGAGGCCCTGGTGTGTCTTTCGTCACCCCTCTGTGAGCTGTCGGCCAGTTCTTTTGGCGAGTCCCACCTGAAGGGACAGAAATAAGCACACTCATTTTAGTACAAATGGCTCAGTAACTTTTAGATGGTGACAAAATTAGACTTGTGACTATGAACTCTTGAGGTAAGTGCACTTGATAATTCCTAAACAGTTGTCTTCAATTCGACCCAAATGTTTCCTGCTGATAGAAATGCCACTTCCTTCATTTTGCATATATTCAGAATCGGTACCTTATACAATGTCTGCAGCTTGGACAGTGTGTGTCATTCTGTGAAGAAAAGAGCAAGCTAACATGGAATTTGTTCTTCCCAGTGATACTGTCTGGAGGTTCAGCTCTCTTTTTGCTGCCTGTACTGCTGTCACCCAGGATCAAAAGCTGTAGATATCTCAGGGCTGCAGCAAGGGCTTTCAGTGACTTGGATGAGGACTGCAAACATACATCAGAACAGTGTGGGCAATGACTTCTGGGAAGATCATGAAAAAATAAAGTATGGCTAATGGACCCGAGTTCCTCTCTTTTCCCCTTTGGCAGTCGTTCATGGTAACACAAAGTAAGTATAAAACCTGGTGCCAAGACAAAATGCTAGTGATTTATGCTTGCTTTAAGAGATCCTAAAGCCAGGAGGGATCTTTAAGGGCTTCCCTGAATTAATTACTGTTTGAACTAAAGCTTGAAGCTTAAGCCAGACCTTGCAGGACTGCAGGTGCCTGCACCATGTCTGTAGCACCAGAGAGCTGAGCTCACAGACCATCTTTGTCGCAGAGCTTGGGTTCAGCTGGGCAGGTGGGCGAGCCCACCAGCAGGGTTGTGGTATGGTTTGCATGTTCAGACCTGAGCAGAGGGGAGTGCTTTGCTGGAGGGGCCTGTGAGGAGCTCTCTCCTGGGCTGCCCTGCATCTGCTGGCATGCAGGCTTCACTGCTAGCTAGAGGAAAGACATCCTGGTGTGTGGAGATGCACCCTGCTGAGCATCTGGACCCTCCTGAGACCAGCATGGGTCACATTTGTGATGCTGAGCAAAACCGATGTGGCAAAATGCCAGGGCAAGAAGCATGCAGAGAGTTTTCCCACTTTGGCAAGCGGGTCAGTGGGATCCAGTGAAAAACAGAGACCGAAAGAGTGGGTGTTTGAGCCTGGTGATGAGCTGAGATGTGCCTGACATCCTGCGCAGCCCAGGCGCTGTCTCCTATTTTGGATAAGACCCCTTTGCTCCTGTGAATTGGTTGTGTGGGGGTGGTGGAGTACATTTCCTGCCCCATCTGCTTCAGTGCCGTTGAGGCTTGAGTTTTTGAATCTGCCCTGTACTCGTTCTTGTTGATAGCATCCTTCATATCAGTTCCATCCCCAGGGGGAGTGAAGTGTTGTGGGTTTTTGTTAGGGTTCTTTTTTTTTTTTTTTTTTCTTTTTAACTTAAACGTGGTATTTCTATTTCAAATCAAAACATTTGAAATAATCCCCTTCAGAATTAAAATGACATCTCATCATTTCTATATTAAGATTTAAACCTATCATAATATCTTAAATTTACATAAAACCAATATTTAAGCATTAGACATTTCCTATTAACGTGTAAAGAAAGCTACAACCCAGGGAATTTTCTGGCTAAACACATGAAATTATGCTTAATTGCCAACCATTTTAGTTCAGAAGAGCAGCTATAGTCAATCCTTTCTTAGGCAAAGGTGTAAGTGAGGTGAGATTTCTTCTAGCCCTTTGATCATATTATGATCAGCAACAATTGGCTCAATTCACTAATTATGGAGATAATTTTCTTCATATGATGACTCATTTAAATGCGAATCATGTTTCATGTTTTCTTTTGTAGCTAGTATACCTTTTAAAATACTTTTTTTCTGTATTGTTAATTAATTCCAGCTTTGATCCAAAAGCAGTTTGACACAAATTGCAGGTAAAATTAATAATCTAATAAATGAAAAATGTAAAAACTAGGAAAAAGTATAGTTGTTAACCATGATGTGCTATTAGCATAAAAAAATTTGAAGCTTCTGTAATGACACAACCAGTGGTAACTGTTACCAGGCAATCAGAATCAGTCTTTTTCTTTGGGGGAAGATTAACAGGTAACTAGGATTATACAATAGGACTAACATCCATTACTTAAATGAAAATATTTTGGCTGCAGTCAGTGGCTCCTAGGTCAAACTTCTATTTAGATTGTACTTCTGCTTTGCATAGTGTTCTCTCTAATGTTTTCTGCTCTTTGAAAGCCCAAGTTGGGTTTAGAATGCATTGCTTTGGAGGTGAAGGGATGAGCTGACACCACTTGCACCCTTGCAGACTCCAGAGCAGCAGCTCCCCTTCCCTCCACCCACCATGATCCCAGGGCTCGGGGTGGTGCGTGGTTCATGGCCTGAGGTGTTGGGCTGAGTATCTGGTCTAGGGGAAGGCAGAAAACAGCCCTGGCAGTGCACCAAGGCAAATAGCTTTGTCACTGGTGGATTTGGCTCCATCTTTTCAAGGGACAATTTTTTGTTCTGTTACAGAAAAGGATCTAGAGTAGACACTTGTGCCACTTCTCTCTTGGCCACTAGATACTTGCATGTCAGGGGCAGAAAGCAACTCTTAACCTGGTAAAATGTGGGCAATCAAGTTGAACCTCACTGATGAAGGGATGTCTTCTGCTCTAAGGTGTTTCAGGAAAAGAATGTTGTCTCCTGTTATTTAAGTCCATTCCCTTTCTTATGCAAAGCCTATAGGAACAGTAACAGAAAACATCATCAACCTTCCTCTCCTTTGGGAACAAACTGGTTGACTGCACTAATATTACAAGTGATATATTGGATAACAAACAGGAATGCTAATTGGAGACAATGTCAGAGGAGAAGTGTTTGAGGGACAGAGCGAAAGGCAATGCTCGCATCGGTCATATTCTCTGTGCAAAGGGCTGCAGTAAAAAGGAAAATGTTGGAGAGGAAAGCTAAAGCCATGTAGAACTGCTGTGGGTCTAATGTGTTTGCTGCACCCTACTTTGGTGGCAGATAACCTGCTGCTTTGCACCCCATTTAATTGCAGCCCAGGGCCAGCTTCCACAGGATGAAAATTTGAATGTGGTAGTGAAGGTTATTGCCTGCTCTTTCTGGCTATGAAAAAGCTTAATCATTTACTCTTTGCTCTGCTTTATTCTATTTTCTTTCCTAAGAGTTTTCTATAAAATCTACATATCTGAAATTGCCCATGCTGACTTTTTAATGAGGAAACAGCGATGTGCTCATACCTTGGGACTTCTGATGTCACCAGTTGAATCGGTATAACAGATTGAAGTTAGATAGATGATAGGTTGAAAATGCTCTCTTGGTCTGTGCTACTCTGAGTTGCTTAGTGTCCACTGGAGAAAATGCAGTACTGTGTCAAAATTGCACTTTTTCTCATCAAAAGATCAAAATGAGATTTAATCTTCAGCCCTCTTGTGAATGTGTGTGTGGGAATTGCTCTGTTGTGGGGTGTTGGGTCGGGTTTTTGGGGTGGGTTGTTTTTTCTAGATCACCAAGTGTGCCGTTGGTTATGAATTAGAGGTTTTATTTAAATCAGGCCTCTGGAGACACACAGCTCTCTTATTACTGTCTTCTTGCATGTCATGAAGCCATTCAAAGGAAAACTGAAAGCCATTTTCTGTAAAATAATAATTTTCTTTTGTTTTAGTTAGTAACATCCAGTATTACTGAATGTTAAATATTCTTTCATTCTGTTTTTTGGGGTTCTATTTGCTGGTACCCATTTCAATCCCATTTAAGCAGTTCTGGGGTAAGGGATAGGCACAGCCTGTCCCCCCACCTCTGGTTCTCTTCCTCAAACCAACATGCAGAGCCATGCAGAGAAAAAGTTGTCCGATACAGTGTCTATATTGTGGTAAAAATGCAACTGCAGTCTATGCAGTCATACTTTCAAAGATTAGAACAAATAGAAGAAACATTTTTAATTGCTTGTGGACGCAAAGAGAAAAAGACTTGCAGTTGAATCTGAGGTGTATAACCTTTGCAGTTACTTCTTTCCAAGATCTGTAACCACTGTATCGTCCCTGTTTCGGTCCAACAGTTAATTACATTAGTTCACTGAATAACTGTTTTTAAACAACTGCAGTCTACTTTAATAGCTAGTTTTCTAATTAAATATCTGTAATGTTTCTGGACTTTAGGCATCTAATTTGTTGCTATCCAGTGTCTTCCATCTCTTGTGTATTTTTTTGCTTCTCAGACACGTTTGTGACGGGGGGCCTTTCCTCTGGCTGTGTTACAGTAGGGTTGGAAATACTGGATATAAGGCTCTTCCTTCCCGCAGAGGAAGCAGGCGCCATATCCAGTAACACACAGGAGTTGCCAAGGGTGCGTTTGATTTGACTATGCCGTTCTGCAGGGCCACCTTTTGCAGCATGGACAGCTGCATGTCAGCCTCATCACAGGTCTCATCAGGTTGTGTTTCCCACACACAGCCTGCAGCTTGCAGGGCCCTCCGGTGAAGCCTGGTGCAGTAACCACAGACATTTCTGCCTCCTGCATGCACACGTAGCTTGAGGAGGATGCTCGGAAACAGGCACCCTTGGTGTGTGTTCAGTGTGCCGGAGACACGGTCTGAGGTGGATGGGCTACCCTTCGGTCTTCTTGGATTTACTTAGTGCCAGGGAGTTTATGGGTAGGATTCAGATATCATACCCTCCTGCTCAAGGAATAAATATTTGCACCTCGCTTGTTTTAGAAGAGTAGCATGAAGTCAGCATGGGTGGCTTTTATTCCTAATGCCATATAATTCTCTGTGAGGGTCCTTCGTCAGACCCAGAAGAAATCCAGTGAGCTGCATTTCTGAGTCATAGGCTCAGAGTTTTGCCTGTGGAAGGAATGTCTGGAGAAACTGGGCTTAAAGTAGAAATAAAAATGGAAAAAACCTGAGTAAAACCCTGTTTTCAGTCACAGCAGTTTAAAATTGAGCTAAGTTTTAAATTTCTTTTATTTTTTTTTTTTATTTTTTTTTTTTTTTTAGTTTTTTGGGGTTTTTTAAAGGTGATTCTGAGTAGTTATGGAGCAGCTCAACTACAGTGCTAAAGTCAGCCTGCAATACACTGAAAATTGTATTAATAATGGTACAGAGTCTTAAATGCCCTGACATTATCCTGCTACTGCACTGGCTTTAAACATTTACACATTTCAGGGGAACAGCAACTTAATTCTTAATTAAAATCACTGCACAAATGCAGATTATATTTAATTTAAATATTTATAGAATTTGTTTAAGCTTTCAAAATAGATTAGATGTTGAACAGCAAAACTGCTAACATCTGAATGATAATTTTACTTCTGAGCCCAATTAAGAAACTAGTCGGAAATACAACTAATAAGTTTCTGTGCTTGAGGAAATATTTTATAATGTTGTATGTACTGAGAAACTTTAAAAATGACTGCTCTCAAGTAAAAGGGAGAGTTTAGAAAAAATTTGTTACTTCAGAGAATCACAGAATGGTTTGGATTGGAAGAAATCTTAAAGATCATCTAGTTCCAACTCCCCTGCCATGGGCAGGGACACCCTCCACTAGACCAGGGTGCCCAAAGCCCCATCCAACCTGGCCTTGAACACTTCCAGGGATGGGGCATCCACAGCTTCTCTGGGCAACCTGTGCCAGTGCCTCACCAGCCTCATCGTAAAAGATTTCTTCCTTATATCTAATCTAAACGTACTCTCTTTCATTTTAAAGCCATTACCCCTTGTCCTATCACAGACATCGTCTTGTGTTGTCTTTTTGCTTTCTGGGAGTTGTAGTTCTTCCTGTTATCCGGAATACAACTACAAAAAGTAGATAGTGAACCAAAGAGAGAGGAAAAGTTACCAACATGCCAATCCACTTGGTTTTTATAATGCTTACCACATTAAATTGAAGCACATGATTATTCCAGTTGAGTTTAATTAGTCAACACATATAATGTTAAGCATATATGTAAATGTTTTCAGAGCAGAAGTATAAGCCCACATAAAGGACATTTTTACAGTCTTAAGGATGTTCCTATCTGTAAAGAAATTCTTTGCATCAAAATCACAATATTCCCCCCAGCAATATTGTTTTGGTAATCCAGTATGTCCTTTGACACAGCATTTTCTCCGATATGGTTAAGCCATGAGTAACAAACAGACAAGGCTTTTTCAGGGACAAGTTCAAACTCTTGGCTTCTCACTCCTGACTTCCTGAAAGACAGTTTTATTTCCTGCTACACCTTTTCATTCTGGGACATGCCTTCCCTATTACATTTATCTGTCACATACCTAAAGATGATCAAATCCTACAGACTTCAGGATGATTTAATGTAACTGTAGGTTTAATTTTGCAAAAATGTTAATGTTGCCCACATAACCTGATATCTATGAAATCTTTCAGGACTGGGTTTGAACTTTCTGGAAATCTCTTTAGCAATGTCTCACGTTTTTCAGTGTGGCCACAAGTGGTCCTGAGATTGAAAGGCTCCTTGTGCCTTTCATACGATGTTTCAACAGTGCCTCTTAACTTGCCTTACAGTCTTCCATTGGTTTCTAATCTGTATTATGAAGTGTATAAGAGCTGCAAGATCTTTTCTGGTTTTCGTTTATAATGCAACTAAATGTTATGTAAATGGGTTTAGGTTGTATTTTCTGTCTATTTGTTCACTGCTGTTTCATTTGGAAAATAGCATGCGTTTAATTGCTTCTTGGCCTCATTACATTTCATTCCTTGCTTCATTGCATCATGTGCCTTGTTATTCCATAGATCTGGTCTATTCTAATCACTGTGAATTCTCTGTTTGCCCTAGCTGTGTGGTCCAGCAAGGCTAGCCACTTTGGAAATTGCATTCCTGAAAGGTCATTTTATAAAAGATACAAGAGCAGGCATTGTGCAATGCGGATGCTTAAGACTGGGGGCTTAGCACTTAGCCTCCAAGCAGCTGCTGCAACCTGTTCTCTGTTCATAGGCTGATCTTGGTAGCTATCTCATGCTGAGATGGTCACCAAGGTGAGTGCCTTCAGCCTCAAACTAGTAGCACAGCAAAGTCTTCACTGGGATATGTGATCTGTATGCAGTAGGAATTATGTGATATTTGTAGGGTGGCCTGGTAAAGAAGAGTTACCAGTTCAGAGTCACTTTTGTTGGAAAAAGGACTTTTTAAAAACAGAAGATTTGTGGTACTTGGGAACCGACAATGATGCAGAGCCAAGAACACGTGATGGCTGTTCCACCACAGAACATACTGATCAAGTCTCCTGTGCCTCATGCTTGGCTTTCTCCCTTCTTCCAAGAATACGGATCTTGGCCTGTGGTTTAGCTGAGATCACTCACATTCAGTAACTATCCCCTGTTTTCCACGCTTACAGATGTCAGTGCCTCCACTATGCTCTTGTTTCTGTGCTGATCCTGCTTAAGGGCTGGTTTGGTAGTGCAGACACTGTGTGCTGCAACCAACACATCTGCGAACAGTCTTCCTCATACTTCCTCATACAGCATACATGCTGCTTCTCCTCCTCCTTCCCACTCATTTAGCACTTCTGTAAGATATCTACAGGAAAGTCTTGGGCAGAGATTTCCATCTTTCTTGGATGCCTATACAGCCTCTAGCAGAATGAGCTTTGGCTGGTGCTGCTTCCATGCTCTGGGGTCTGTGTGAGTGTATAGGGTGCACTGTTGAGTTTTGCTGGTTTGTTTTCTTAGACTGTGTAGCAGTGATGTTTTGGAGGAAGAGCTGTTCAATTCCTCAAACTGTCATGCTCCTCCCTGGCCTGGGTTTCCATGCTGTCCTTTCCAGCCTTATTTTGTTCCATGATACGCATAGTGGCTCATGGCTACAATTCACGCTTGCAAGTGGATACTATTCACTGTCTTGGGTAAATGAGTTTGAGATTCATGAATGAAAAGAACAAGATGAAAGCTAGATATTAGTATTTATTTTTCTCGATTCCCTCCATCCTATTTTTCATTTCTTTCTGATGTTTCAGATGGGTGTCTGATGATGCTGTAGACATAATGAGGCAGAATAAGTGCAGACGGAAACATGCCAAGTGTTGGTTGGATTACTAAAGTGCAGTTTCCAAAGGCTTGTGATACTACTACAGCAAAATTCAACTCTGCTGTTTCATAAAGGTTCTAATAAATTAATGTATTTATTTAATTTTGTGAGGTTTAGTAGCTTTTTTATGACCTTTTGAATTTGTTTCTCTTTGTGGGTGACTCAGATTACTTACTTTTCTAGCCTGGGGATGCTGCAATGTCATATGTCATGCTATACTGGCTTTAATAGTCCACTGGTGACTGCAGAGGGTAGAAATTCTCCCTGTTGCACAGAAATATACCATTATATTCCTTTCTGCTAATTTGTCGGATATAGTACTTTAATTACCGAAGTTAACGCTTAGGGGTCTGATTGCTGAAAAACTTTGGTGACAGATTCAAGCTTCCTGGCTGGAGCTGGTTTGTTGTATTTGCAGAGAAGCAATTCAAACGAACATGAGCTTGCGTCAATTGAACCGGGAGAAGAAATTCAGATGTAAATCAGACTAAATAAACAAGTAAAGTGGAATCGAGAGTGGTGTGAGCTCTTGCTGGAGTTTGTGTGACGAAAGCTGCTCATATTTGAATTGTGGGCAATTTTTACTTGGTGTTGTGAGGTTTGAATTACCCAGAACTATGTTTGATGATAAAATACTAAAACCGCAACAAATTCTGAGTAAGCCACAGCTGACCAAGTCATACAATTAATAGGATTTTATCTAATGGATTAATTTAATGGAGATGTTTGAAATGTACTGTGTAGAAGCCACAGATAGATTTAAGTTTCAAGGATGAACATCATTCTTCATTCCTCCCTCTCTCTCTCTCTCTCTTCCCCCCCCCCTTCTCTCTCGCTTCCTCCAAAGGTCTCCCTGGTGTATCTGAGTCTCCTCCTTGGTAAGCAGTTCAGCTCAGTGCCATCCACACCTGCAGAGTTCTTCAAAAAGAGCCCACTGAAGGCGTGCTAGCAAGACCCTGAGTCACAGATGGAGCAAACTTTCCTAGCTCGTCACTGTACACTGGCCTCAAATCCTCTTTGGAGCAGCTACCAGAGGGGCTGAACTTTGATGTTTCCTGCCGTGCTGTGCTGGGACCTTTTCTGTGTTAGCAAAGGCTGATGGAAAGCTGCATCTAGGTGGTACTGTGTGAGTGAGATACTCACCCTGCTCCCTGACAGCCTCTCCCTTCTTCCGTCCCTGCCAGCAGCGCTGTGTCACCACGCACCAGATGTGCAGGCAGCTGCAAAGAGCTCCCCTCCCTGACCGCAGGTGCTCTCTTTCAAGAAGAAAGTAAGTGTCAGTCAGTAAATTCTGGGAAAATGTATTACTGTATGTTGGAACAAAAAAATGCTACTCCTTGGGAGCAGGCGATGGGGAAAGGGCAGTCCAGAAGTCTGGCAGTGGCTGGGTTGGCTGGATTGGGAAAGTGCCAAAGCCAACCCACTGCCCTTAATTTGCCTAGCAAGACAGGTCTCCCAGATGAGGTGAAATGTGGTGAACACAAAATTCTCTTTAGGAAGGTTTACTTGGTTTAAAAATGATTTGTTAGCAAATACTGCTACTGACTTCTTGTAACTTTTAACTAGCCCCAGTTCATCTCTGTCTTTCTTTTAAATTGAAAGGTACTTTACCTAAAGTGTTCTCATCATCCAAACCACTGCTGGGTTCATACACAGAATAGCTTAGCATTCATCTGTGTCATTTCTTTACTGTTCAAGGTGAATCTCACGGGACTAAAGCTATGAACCAAGTGGCTTTAGGCTATTCATCTGGAAAACAGAACCACTTTTCTTTGTAAAGAAAATAATTCAGTAATCAGTGCAAAAGACCTGTATCTAAGCCAACCCATTTGGAAAAATTGCCAGTGTAGTAATTACAAACATTTTATCATAATAATACTGATGAAGCCTTTCTGTTAATGCCAGCAATTCTTCTTTCCCCGCAATTGCAAGACAGAGGTGGTTTTGTGTCCTTTTCCATGGTCTTGCATTAGAAATGCTTTGTAATAAGAGATTGACACTGGAGAGCTGGATATTGAGCAGAGACATTTTTCTGAGAGTTTCCCTGCAGACCGATGCAGCTAAAACCATTCGGAAGTGAGACAGACATTGCTGCCGTGCTGCTGGCAGTGCAGCAAGTGTTGCCTTCCCAGCTCTGTACATCTTCCCACTGGAGTAGGGAAGGACACAGGTCTCTGCTCTCTTGTACGAAGGGGAAGAAGAGACCAGATAAGTATTTGTTTGTCTGCACCTCCCTGCCTGCCAGCCTGTGCAATCAACCGCACGCACCAGGTTGCGGGTGCCTCTGGGAACACACCAGTGCCTATGGGTTGGCACCGGTCTCCTACCCTGCCCTTCAGATGTGGTGATTCTAGGTAGTCTCACCCAAACACAGAAGTTTCTCACTCTCTCTTAAAGTATCAGCAGACCAGTGTTTCTGTGCATTCTGCACATTAGATATGTATAGTGACTCATAGAACTTTTATCTGATCTCAAACTTCAGGCACTTATCTTACAGTTTTTCGTCATTCTTATTGCAAATGAGAAAATAATACTTATTTGTGTTCTTGAACACAAATAGCCCAAGCACAAGTATGGGTTGGGCAGAGAATGGATTGAGAGCAGCCCTGAGGAGAATGACTTGGGGGTGTAGGTTGATGAAAAGCTCAACATGAGCCTGCAATGCGCCCTTGCCGTCCAGAGACCCAACCACGTTCTGGGCTGCATCAAAAGAAGCATGACCAGCAGGTCGAGGGAGGTGGTTCTGCACCTCTACTCTGGTCTCGTGAGACCCCCCCTGCAGTACTGCATCCAGCTCTGGGGTCCCCAATATAAGAAGGACATGGAGCTGTTGGAGTGAGTCCAGAGGAGGCCACGAAGCTGATCAGAGGGCTGGAGCACCTCTCCTATGAGGACAGGCTGAGAGAGTTGGGATTGTTCAGCCTGGAGAAGAGAAGGGTCTGGGAAGAATTTATAGCAGCCTTCCAGTACCTGAAGTGGCCTACCAGAAAGCTGGAGAGGGGCTGTTTACAAGGGCATGGAGTGACAGGACAAGGGGTAATGGCTTTAAACTGAAAAAGGGTATGTTTAGGTTATATATAAGGAAAAAATTCTTCCCTGTGAGGGTGGTGAGGCACTGGCACAGGTTGCCCAGAGAAGCTGTGGATGCCCCATCCCTGGAAGTGTTTAAGGCCAGGTTGGATGGGGCTTTGGGCACCCTGGTCTAGTGGAGGGTGTCCCTGCCCATGGTAGGGGATATGGAACTGGATGATCTTTAAGGTCCCTTCCAACCCAAACCATTCTGTGATTCTATGATTCCAACATGCATTTAACAGTAAAGTGTCTGTACCTTCCAACCAGCAAGGTCCCATGGTGCTGGGTATTGCACAAAGAGTAGTGCTTTCTGTTTTGAAACATTTACTGGCAAACATAAAATCTGGGGTGAAATACTGTCTAAAAGCAAAGTGAAGGGTACAATTACTATGTTAATCCCAAGGTTTTGGCTGTGTGGCATTTAGCTTTGCTTTTGGTTTTATTATCAGTCATTTATTATATTTTGAAAGCATAAGTATTAGGGCAAGGATCAAGTTCCTGTAGCTGTGCTGGTGAGATGCTTGCTGCTGTCCAGCAGCAGTTACATGTTATTTAGGGCAAACTTCTGCCAGGGTTCGCTCACCTTACGTGGTTGCTGTTGGCTTCTATGTGGGGCAAAGCTTCCCCTGAAGGTGGGAGCAGGGAGACAAGTAACACAGGTTCTCCCATTTCAAATGTGGGGAAACTCAAGACACCACTTTTCCCTGTAGTTCATAGTAAGACAGTCCAGATCCAGCATACATATCTAATCTAATGTTTTGCCATCTTGGTTTCATGCAATAAAGGTTACTGCCTATTTAGATTAAAAACATGGTAAAGTACCACAAGGAGCAGAAGCGATGTGTCTTGAGGAGCTGTGCTGTTACTTGTAGGCATAGAAGCTTTCTCAGTGCCTTTCACAGGCTGGATTACATTGCTGGCAACTATTTTTAGCATTGTTTTTTGATCAATGTTAGTGAGGGGAGAGCAGAAAGAAAATAATTCTGAATTCATGAGCCCTGAAGGTTCATCTAGAAGATTTTCACTAGCTTCATAAAAGTTCCTGTTGATTTAATCTAAAAAGATGATTTATCTCATTTTCATAGTCTTGTCTTTAAGCTTCTTGATTTACAATGTACTACCCTTGTCCCTTAAAATACAGAAAAGTATTTTGAAGTTTTACAGACTAAAAAACTGGTAGGTACCAAAGTTGGAGGATTGTTTTCAGCAACACTGTAGCAAGTAGCAGGGAGACAGAGGTCTGCACACAAGGACAAGACCTCCGGGGGGTCTCACTGGTGACAGAAGACTTACGAAGTCTCAGACTGCTGCAGTACATCCTCCTCTGATGAAGGAAGAGACAGGATATTGTTTCTCCAGTGCTCTGTGTGATTGCTAGTTTTGTCAAGCAGTCCATGATTCTGTAGAGATTTGGGGAGCAGCAGATCCAAATGGCCAGAGTTTACTTTGAGAGACTTCTCAAGAACAGGTAGGACGGGAATCAGTGACAACTGGGCTGGCATTGGCAGCAGAGTTAAACAGTGAGTGTTTCAAAAGGCAGACTCTTCTCTTGTTCTTTGAGAGATTCCTAGTATTTAGACAAGTCCATCAAAGAACAAAATTTAAAAATATGCTTATTCCAGAAATGAGATTAAAGAGGATGGAGAGGCAAGTTCTGCTGAAGGAAAACAGTTGGTTTTCCTCTCCTGGCAGGGCTGGGAATGATTTGTTAGAATTTGTCTAAAAATTCACGAGAAAATAACTTTCTGGTGGAGAAGCAAAAAAAGCCTTAACAGCACCAACCTATTATTGCTTGCAGATTTTGATAGTGAAGATTTGTAATTTTGGAGAGGGTAACTATTTCCATGTGTTGTGGTTTAAACCCAGGCAGTAACAGCACCATGCAGCTGCCCACTCACTCCTCACCCTGCCCAAGGGGATGGGGAGGAGAATGAAAAAAAAAACTTGTTAGTTGAGATTAAGACAGTTCAATAGGATAACAAAGGAAATAATAATAACAATGCACAAATGCAATTGCTCACCACAGGCAAAAGGAAAATAAAACAATCCAATACCCAGTCTGTTTCTGAGAAATGAACGTGCCTCCTGGCTAGCTTCCCCAGTTATATATGGAGCATATATGGCAGGAAATATCCCTTTGGCCAGTCTGGGTCAGCTGTCCTGGCTGTGCTCTCGCACCTGGCAGGGTGTGAGAAGCTGAAAAGTACTTGACTTAGTGTAGAGACAACAACTACCTAGCAACAACTAAAAACATCAGTGTGTTATCAACATTATTCTCATACTAAATCCAAAACACAACACTAGGCTACTAGAAAGAAAAATTAGCTCTATCTGAGCTGAAACCAGGACACCATGAAAAATCCATGGTTGCTGTCTAGCAGTAAAAACACTGTGAAGTACCACACGGGTTGTTTCTGGGGGACCATTTCTCCCTGTGATGGCTGCAGTAGAATTGCTTCATGCTTCTCTAAGGAGAGAAAAAGCCCTCCTAACCTACTAGTGTGGTCCATGCGATCATCTACAGGATTTACCAAAGCCCGGCTAATCACCCACTGGATGTAGGTTAGGCTGTCCTGACATCAGTGTTCAGAGACCAAGAGGAAGTGAAGACACCTCCAGCTAGATTTTATACAGAGCTATTTGTCTCTGAAAGTGCCAGCAGATTTAAATTACTGCTGCTGTTGTCAACAAGTTTCTCCTGCGTGTTCTGTAATGATTAAGGTCCTTGGAGGTTTTGGATCACTTATGTTTCTCAGTGTAGCTACAGATTGTGAACATAAGGGTTGCATCAAGTATATTAAATAATGAATTGAAAGGCAGAGGTTCCTTTCCTTCTGTGTACTTCAGGTAGAAAAATTCCTGCTGACTCCACAATTTTTGCTACTGAAAGAGATAACTTGGTCAGGTAGCTAATTGTTAACTTGAAGCTTGCCAGCTTTTTCAGTTGATGTACAATTGCTCTTAAAAACAGCTGCTGACTTGCTGCTACCAGTGCCAGAGAGCATTTTGTTTGATGAGTTAATCAACATGTTATTCTATCAGGAGCCATTTGTAGATTCAAATACAGATGTAGAATGATAATTTTTTTTTTGGGGGGAGAGGGGAAAAGTTAATTTCCTTGAATTCAAAACATATTCATCCTAAAGCAGCCCACATCCTATTCCTGATATGCTGTGAAGCCAAGTTTAAGCAGGTTGTGCACCTAGGCTGAACTACACAGGGCAGTGACGTTGCTGTTATTATTTGCAGTGAATTTTCTTGGAACATGATGGCTAAAACAAACGAAGCCAATTTTTTTTCTTTTTTGGAAATGTTAAAACTGTATCTCTATGCAGTTTATTCTTTATTGTGTGATTATTTTGTGTACAGACTGAACCAAGCAGCAGCAGTTTGAGACTCACCTTTCAAAGACCTGAGAGTTAAAATGAAGTGCCAAAGCCTTAGATAGACCTGGCTAATATGGACAAACCATATTGTCTTCTTATCACTTCTAGGTAGTGCTCCTTAGTTCTATCCTAAAAAAAAAACCCAAAAAATTAAATAAAAAAAAATCCTAAGGCAATTGCAGCTGAAGGAATATCAATATGGAAATTGGTTGGGGAAACTTCTTGCAGCATCACAATTTTGGAAGTATTAGGAGCAGGAGCAAAAACCTATGAACAATGGGTCCAGTCCTTGTGCTTCAGTGGAGTGACACGGAAAACTTTTAGCTGGTGAGTCATTCATTAAATGCAAGGGGAAAAAATGGACACTTGGAGTTTTCTTTTCCAGGCAACAGTATGGATTAGTGCAAGGAAAAATGCAGCAAAGCATAATATTTGTTGCTGCTTTGTCTACACAACCCATTTCTGATGCTTGTGAGATTGATCTGAGATTCCTTCTGTGTTCCCATCCTATTCTCAGGCTACACATATTGTTGACCCATCATTAGTTACTTCATTATCTGAAGTTTCCTGTGTTCTGCCAAGCAATAGTAGTAGGAAACCAGTGTTTCTAGGGAACAGAAGTAAAGCTGGAAATGCTAATCCCTTTTACTTGTCCTCCGTAAAACACCCACAGGTTTGACAGTTTCTTTTTTATCACCTGGTACATAGGACCAGCTGTTTTATTAGGGTGGAGCAGAACAAAGAAAGTACAGGCCCTGCCTTCAAATCCTGAAATGTCTAGGTTTAAGTCTTCAGGGAATCTGAGCAGTGCTCTGCTTTGCCAAAGACCAGATCCTAGGTACAATAAGTCCATTACCACAGAAATCGCATCCTTCTGATTTGTACCTGGCTCAGTAAATGATGCCTGAAACACACAGTCAGACCTCATTACTCTCCCTTGATTTGTATCTGTGCTCAGCAGTGCAGATGAGTAGTTTCTCTCTCTTGTCTTTTTAAGAGTTGATGGACTGCAGAATAGCTGTTGCTTGTCCACTGTGAAGGTGGATGAGCTAAATATTTACCAGTGCTTTTTTTGGTGCGAACAGTAGTGCCTGGAAGTGGGCTACTGAGTTTCAGGCTCATTTTGTGCCCTTCCTTTGTTCCAGCTCCCCACCAATAGAAAGGCCAACTCGATCAGAGCATTAAGAGGGTTCAGATTACTAATGTGTTCAGCATTTGCAGAGCTTTATCTCTTTAGAAAGAGAGGAGAGGCTGAGTCTTTCTGCTCCATTACAAAGACGGTTGCTTTTTATGCTGAGCAGAGCTTTGCTTCTTTGTTTGTTTTCTTTCCTGAGGAATAAATTTGATTGAAGTTCTTTACTGCTGCATTGAATTAAAAGCTTCTTCTACCCTGCAACATATTGATAATATTGCAAGAAGCCAATATCTGGTGACTTCCAGAAGAGATGTTTTCATCCAAATTTGGCTTCTGCTGTTCTTGATTCTAGCTAGTATTAGACACTTCAATAGATCCAGTATATCCACTGTAAAAAGGTACAATTAATATTATTGGCCTTTGATTTGGGAGAGCACGTGGGTTAGATTACATGTTACTTTTCTTTTGAAAGGCATTGCAATTTTTTCCTTTGGCAAAAATTCAGATGCAACAAAGCGAAGGTCAGCTTTTCATTTGATATGACCCTTTATTACCTGGGCTTGCTTCATCTAATCTTGTTCTCTCAGTTTTTGTATTGCTGCAATTCCATTGTGCTTAGAGTAAGTGGGACCAAACCCAAGACTATTGTGTTTATCCTGAAGACCTTGATAGCAAGCTTTCTTTGCATGTCTCGGAAGAGTTAACAGTTCTTTTTGAATCCTGACCTGTATGTACAGTTTAAGTATTAATTTAGATAGACTAGTCTAGATTAGGTAGTCTAATGCTAGACTACCCCAAAGCTTCAGCATCAATTCAGGAGATAATCAGTAATCCTGGCTTTCACAAACTTTCATAAATTTACAGAATTATAGAGCTTTCTCTTGCAAGGAAATTTCTGGATCTTACAAGGAAAACAAGAAGCTTAAAGGTGGCACAAAAACAGGTTTATTTTTTTAATTTCAGGGTCTGATCATAGCGTGTTTCCTCAGTTTGCAAGCAAGGACATGAAACGTATCTCATTTACAACAGCAGGTTTGCTTCAGCCTCTGCTAGGGAGACTGGCCATCCTTAGACTGTCATGCTGCTTCTCTCCTTTCTTTTCTCCCTAGTATCTTCCTGAGTAGGAGTGCCCAGTTACATCCTAATTAGCTTCTTTCTTTTTAATGGCCAGCTGTCCTTCTGAATGGGAGGCAGTGCTGACCTGCTTTGTCTGTTGGATATGCTTGCATGTTTTTGTAGCTCTATTGAGACAAGCAAAAGAAAGAAGGAAAGGAAGAAGAAAATGGAAATAGAAGGAAAGGAATCCTCATTTATCTGGCTTGTGGATAAGCAGGATTTAATATGCAGCAATTTGCTTCATAACTCTATGTAATGAGCAGGAGGGGGTACCTATCTATTTTCTGAAGCTTAGCGACTCTAACGTATCCTATGTGAACAGAGATGCAACTAACTAACTTCCGAACTTCTACTTTCCTCTGCTTGTTTTAACACTTCCTGGGTAGGTTAATCAGTAACTTTAACTGCAATATGTGATTGTGACCTGCAGTCATCTAGTAGAGTTTGCATAAGGATGTGTTTAAAGCTGAAGTGAGGTTATGCATACTGTATCTTGGGAGGGGTTTCTTTCAGTTCACTTCTTAGTAGGCCTTTCTGGACACTTTTCCTGGTTTATTCTTAGCTTCTCCTGACACCCACAAATGACTGCAGAAAGATGGGTTATCTCTGTTGCATAATGACTGTCAGCAAGCAGAACTCCTTCACTTCTTTGGGCCAATAACAGCAGGAAAATAGCTGACCCTCACCCAGTTTAGTTCAGAGCTATGACGCTGACTCACGGTGTTCTATAACCTTGTGAGAGATTCTTCCATAAAAACAGTGATGTATTAAGATTAGAGGTAGATGGCATCAGAGAAAATAGCTTCAGCTGCTGTGAGTTATTTGTGTGCATTTGGCAATCTGCTTTTATCCTCAATTAAATACCATATTGCCCTGGTGTACCAGCATATACATTACTACCCAAACTAGGTATGAAATAAAACCTACTATATTAAAGGAGATGTGCAACCACACAATAAGACTTTTCTTAAATACACTGATTTTGTAACTGGTAATTTGTACAGACTAGGGAGACTGGGAGCATATTCTCATTTTATGACTTCTTCCTGGGTTTGGGAGAATATTTTACATTGAGTATCATCACAGTTCATGCCTTGCCATTTCCACATGGTAGGAGGACACATTAGGAGATCGTACCTCATGCCAAAGCAGCTGGTAAGCTACATAAGGCACAACATTAGAAAGCAGCTTACCATTATAATGGAAAAATACTAAAGGCCCTATCTTCAGACCTTAGTAAAATGTCCTTAGTTTGGCATTGTGAAAATATGAGGTGTTATCTCCAGTGGTTCTTACATAGTTATTTTGGCTTTGTAATTGCCACTCAGCAGGAAAGTGTTGAGGGGACTGAGCCAGCTCATGCATGTCTTCACTATGGCCTGGCGGAGTGGCTCATAGGGACAATCACAAACAAGACAGCTGGCTGAAATCCTGCAGTTGACGTTGCAGCTACTTGTGTGACTATTCATCACCCACCACCATTCTTTGGCTCTTTAGCAGGCCACTGATGTTTTCTTATGAAAATCCATGTTGTTTATGTTGTGTTTTAGTAAGAAGTAAAAAAGGGCTCCTGGGCTAGAGACAGATAACTCCGTATGATATTTGCCATGAGAAGGATACCTGTGCTGGAAGTGCTCACTACTTAAGGCCATGTTTAATATCCTGTCTGGTGACCTTTTGTAAGAAGAGAGCTGAGAGTGCTAATGCCTAGGGTAGTATATGAAAAGATAGGTGCTTTTAATCAGCTTTCCAATAGTAGGATAATAAAAGCAATAATCCTTTTAGTATTCTCCTCCTGATAGCTCTATCTACATCACTAAAGCAGTAAGCCATGGGGAAGATAAGCTTCCAAGGAGTTGAGTGAATTGAGAGCAGCCCTGAGGAGAAGGACTTGGGGGTGTAGGTTGGTGAAAAGCTCAACATGAGCCAGCAATACGCCCTTGCAGCCCAGAGACCCAACCATGTCCTGGGCTGCATCAAAAGAAACATGAACGGCAGGTCGAGGGAGGTGATTCTGCATCTCTACTCTGCTCTTGTGAAACCTCCCCCTGCAGTACTGCATCCAGCTCTGGGGTCCCCAACATAAAAAGGACGTGGAGCTGTTGGAGTGAGTCCAGAGGAGGCCATGAAGCTGATCAGAGAGCTGGAACACCTCTCCTGCAAAGATGAGCTGAGACAGTTGGGGTTGTTCAGCCTGGAGAAGGCTCCAGGGAGACCTTACAGCAGCCTTCCAGTACCTGAAGTGGCCTACAAGAAAGCTGGAGAGGGGCTGTTTACAAGGGCATGGAGTGACAGGACAAGGGGTAATGGCTTTAAACTGAAGGAGGGTAGATATCTAGATTAGATGTTAGAAAGAAATTTTTCCCTTGGAGAGTGGTGAGGCACTGGCACAGGTTGCCCAGAGAAGCTGTGGATGCCCCATCCCTGGAAGTGTTTAAGGCCAGGTTGGATGGGGCTTTGGGCAACCTGGTCTAGTGGAGGATGTCCCTGCCCATGGCAGGGGATTTGGAACTAGATCCCTTCCAACCCAAACCATTCAATGGTTCTATGATTCAACTGCAGAGTAGTGAAAAACATCGCACCCAGCAGTATGTATTGTTGTCCTGCTTCCAGCTCTTGGTGAGGGAGCCAAACCATGTAGAGAACAGACTAAGCAGTTTCCCAGGGCACTGGTCACAACAAATTTCTAATATAGTGTGAGCTTCACCTTGTGGTGTCCGAGCATCATCTGTTACATTCACACTGGGAATTTGGACTTTTTCTTCTTATCGGGAGACCAAACTATTTGGCCTGGGAGAGGGAGGGAAATTATTTTTATAGTCAAGGGCTCTGATTTGTTTTGGCTCCAATGGGTTTGTTTAATTTCTTTAAAACAACAGCAAAACCCACCCCACCTACCCCCCCAAAATATGTCATCTGCTGCATGTACTGATTTCTGTTGGTGAAATTTTTAACAGAATAGGTTGGATACAGTAGCAAAAAGAAGATGCCATTTAAATGTCCAAAGTGCACTTCTGTTCTCAGATGTGGTGAACTTTGCCCCTAGTAGCAGACACACATTTTCCCTTGACTACATTAGACTGTATACAAGAACCAAATCTGGCTGTTTGCATACTAAAGCAGCATAAGATTGAGTTGCCCATTTCTTGTGAACTTTTGGTATTAGAGTGTCTCTACTGGGTCAGTCCAAAGATCCATCCAGCCCAGCGTCCTGTTTCCAACAGTGACCAGCAAAAACTGCTTGGGGAGGAGCACGGGGCCAAGGGCAAGCACACAGTCCTTGCCCCTTTAATCCTCCAGGCTCCAGCAATTTCTGCTTAGCGACTTCCTAAGCCAGATCTGGTATTATCCTGTTTAATAGCCTCAAATGGACTTTTTTTTTCCCTATCCTTATTTCATTTAATTGCTTTCTGAACTCATCAAAAATTTAGTATTCATGCCATTCTGTGGCAATGAGTCCAATAGTTTTAAGAGGGCATTTTTTGAAGAAGTATTGGAGGATTTCTGTAGGTTACTGAAAGATTTCTCCAGTTTACCACCATGCCACTGGTATTGGCTACTCCTAGCTTTTCATGGGAAAATATAAAATCTTTGAGATGAACAGTTATTTATTTAATTTCCTAGAAAGAGAAATATATTCAGTAGTATACTGCTGTAATGAACTTAATAGTTCACGTACCATATAACTTGTGTCTAACTATGGATGATGTCCCTTTTGTGTATATAGATGTCTTTTGAATGTAGCTCTCACCTCTAATTTAGTAGTATTCTATGCCACTGAGCAGCAAATTTTATTCTGCTGCATAAAAAATGCACTGATTTTTTGTTTAGGTCTTGATTTGTTCTTTCTTTGACGTTGCTCTAAATAGAACAAGCAAGTTTTGTCCTGGAATACTAAATAATTATTTTACTATAGATGTGTTGGTTAATGAAAAGATGTAGCCAAGCCCCAATTCACAGTACAAGACTTATTTTGATTGCCAAAGCCTTGAGCTGTCTTTACAGCAGAGTTCTTGTCCATACCCAAGTTCTGTTCCTTACACTGTTCATGTGGAGCTCTGCAGGCAGTTCTGGCTCCGTCAGCCAAAGCACTCCCCATGGTGGACAGGGTGTGTGCGAGGACTGCATTGTAACATGCAAGTTGTGTGTGTACATAGGTGATGGAGAAAGGAAGAACAGTAGCAATAGGTTATAAACAGAAGGATCAAACTGTACTTTCTCATGCCAGAAGAAACTTTGCAATCTACTTTGACCTTTTTGCATCACATAAACTATAAAATTTAATCCCTTGCAATTTGAACCTGTGAACTTTTTTTATTTTAGGTGCGGACTGTGTACTTTTCCTCTCTATAGCTTTACTGTCAGTGTTAAAGGCCAGTTTAATTGCATACTGTGGGACAGTAATGATTTTGTTTTGTGTACCATGCTGTAAACATCCAAGCCAAATTGTTGACAGTCTTAATGTGTTTCGAGCAAATGCATTTCCTGAGGTACGATATGTTCCACCTTATCCTTTAGTTAATATATCAATTCTTTTGCTTCAGGCAGAGATGCTTAGGCTTGTGTCTCTTGGTTGCTGCTTTTAATTTGAATTCAGTTATGAGCATTGAAGAAACTGTCTCAGACATTACAATTGCTTTAAATTCACCATAGAAATGGTCTATGAGCCACCACGTGGTTTCCAGACATTCACACTGCTGAAATTCAGGCATCTAGCTTAGACTGTTCCAGGCAGCTGCAGAGAATATCTTTCCACATTGGCTGCATAGGACAGCAATGATATTCAAGTTACATTGAAGTTGCATAAGATGAGTCGAGCTCCTAACTGCTGATCATCTGCTCTTGAAAGGAGTAGTCCTGCTCAGGTCCTGCCTTCAGTCAGGGCTGTATGTTCCCAGCACTTCTCTTGCATTAGTTCTTGCCTTCACTGGACACATTAGTGAACTAATTCAGCTCTCTAATTAGACAGTGAATATGCCAGCTGGGAGAAAAAAAAAAAAGAAAAAAAAAAGAAAAAAAAAGCTGGGGTAGTGAACTGATACAGCTTACTTCCAAGTGATGAGTTTCAGGCATGATGAGTAGCCAGTCCAAAACATGCCCAAAGTCATGCTTTCCCTCAGGTATCTGATGGAACAGCACTGAAGCATGAAAATTCTGTGAAATACATTCCTAACTATCTTAATTTTATCATCTCCCTCTATTTTCTGCCTTTCTATTACTCCTTCAAGTCTGGAAAGCAGAGTGGTTGTCAAAGATTTCCAGTTTATATAGAAGTGTGTGCTTTGCTCTTGTGGCTGAGCAAAAAGCTGGAAAACTTGGAGTGTGTGTAGACCAGCCTTTCTGTAGTGAGAAACCAAGAATAAACCCAGCTGGAGTATGTTGTTTGCTCTACTGCTTCTCTCAGATTTTATTTCCAAGACAGGTCTTGATTTATCCACTTGTAAAGTGAATGTAAGTGTGTTTACCAGTGTTGTACAGACAGTGTGTGGCTGAAAGACTGAGAGTCTGTGGATAATTGAGTTGCTGTGTAAGCACTTGTAATGAAGGAGTGCTGCTAAATTAGCTGTCAGTCTTTCTGTAGAAGTTTTCCTGTGAAGATATACCAATATACTGGTGTCTTAAGGATGCTCTGAAATACGGGCATGTGAATTAGTTCACCTAAAGAAAGAACATGGCTAAACTATAGTCGCATTTCTCTCTGTATCTGACACAAGCTGGTTTCTAAGACTGCAAAGCCAAAAGAAACTCAGGCTGTGATGTTCTTCATTTTGCTCTTTCTTTCTCTCCCATTTTGGCAGCTTGCATGACTCCTGCCACTGGAAGTGGCAAGTTAGCAGTGTTAGCCACAGCACACCTTAAAGCCTGGCTTAAAGTAAGACATGCTGAGAATCTTGTGGGGAGGATTCTTCAACATGACTCTCCATCCCACTGTGCAATTCACCAGTGTTGCCTCGGGTCAAACCAACCCATAGGTCCTCTGAGGCTGGTGGAAAAGCATCAGAGTTTCATCAAGATGTGGAGATGAGCTGATTAGTCCTGTTGATTTACAGCAATGACTAACTGATTGGTGAACTTCTGAGTGCAATCTGAATTTCAGAGAAGGCTCTTTGCTCTGTGACAGTTCCCTGGTTTTGTTTATGATTGAAACGGAGTGACCTTTTATTGCAGTGTTTGGCAGTAGGTGAAGCAATTGTACTATTTTGGCTGCCCTCTGACAGGTTCTCACAAGGATGCTAGGACTTGAGACAAGCATGAATCAATTGGCTTCTCAGAAGAATTCTGAGAACTGGTGCTTTGCCATTCTGCCTGGAAATGGGACAAAAATAATGTCATTGCTCCATTCTCTTCCATGTTGTTGAAATGCCCCAAAATCCTTAGACTAGAAAAATGGTCCCCAAAACAAAAAAAACTCAGCAGTGTGTTTCTGTTGTTAATAGTGACAGGATTTAGGGTGACTGAAAGACCCAAAGAATTTGGCTTTGCAGAGAAATATGGAGTGAATAGTCAAGTGCTAATCTGCAAAGAGTAAGTGGTGTGATTTTGCATCAGGAAGAAATCATGCTTGGGTATGAGTGATGCACAGCAGGGGAGCAAGGCTGGAGGCTCCCGAACTAACAGCACAAGCTGCTCGCTCTCGAGCTGAAGACTTTCACTTCCCAGTTGTGTGCTGTACCTGCTCATTCTCTGCAGAGCTGCCTCAGATTCAGAAAACCTGTAAGGGTGGAAGGGTGTTGCTTCAAAGACATGGTATCAGAAGATGTTGTGGTTATTTAGTCTGCCTTCCCATGTGTGAAAGACTGGAAAATGTAAAGGCAGGTAATAAACGCAGCAGGAGTCATTTGGGGAAATGCTCAGTTACGGTTTTAAGGCTGGGAGCACACCTATGAAAGGCAGATATCCCATATTATTTGTCACAGGGGAAGATAATTTTCTTTCAATAATATAAGCACACTTTTTAAAAACCAATGTTTTAAGGTTCTCGGGATCTAATTAATGAAGCATGTACAATAAGCAACAGAGCTGGCCTCTTCCCAGAGCTGCTATGACCACATGGTGCAGTGTCCCACCTGCTGGGCTCTGACGCCAACGCTGTTCTTTGATACCTGCAACATTCCCAGCTCTGGAGCTCACCTCTGGCAGTTGACCTGTGCATCTTTCAGCACCTTAACTTTTGTCTCATTTGTTGACCAGATTAGTATGTTCATATTTCACAGCAATTTTGAAGATACAAAACCTGGCTGGTTTTGGTGTTGTCTCTGGAATGTTAAAATGCTTTAATGTGATTTTGCAGGGTCAGTTATACTCAATAACACAATTTGAATTTTCCATTCCTGTTTAATTAATTTTGAATTAAAAGGATATGTCTAGAATTAAGCATGTTCTTTCCCATTTAAGATCACTTATTAATAATATATTTGTACCTTAAATAGAGATTAAAATTTAGTATATTAGTTACTTCAAGGCAGCTTAACATTTTTAATAGAGAGAAAAATCCATCTTATGTAACTAAGCCTATAATTCTAAATGAAACAGATTTAGTTGATCTGATAAATAATTAGTGAAACCAGAAATTAGATAAATTCTGATTCATTAGCATCTGTTTTAGAATGCAATTGTAAGGAAACATGAATGGGAAGAGGATGCTAGAAGTGTATCTGTTGGTACAGTAATAATTAGGACAAAAGTAATTTAGTAAAGATTTAAGATTACCTTAACTGATAGTACTCAATTTTTTTTCCCACAACAAAACATAAAACAATGCTAAAGATTTCTCTGTTGTTATAAAATTGAAGTGAAAGTGAGGGCCATCAGAACTATGAGGACCATGAACATATTGAATACACTTAGATGAATCAGTAACTTGTATTGAGTAAGAAATAATAAATTTATCTCAATGATTGTTCTCTGGAATTTCATCTGGGTTTTATGGGATTGCGGGGTAGATCTGGTGGGAGTGGGATGAGGCAAATGAACGAAAACACAGTAAAAGCTGAAGGAAAAGTTTATCTCACCCACTGCAGAGAAGAAACCTCAAAACTGAGCATTAATTTGACTTAGTTTGATATATCTAGTACAACACACACTGTAGTTATGTAGCTGTTTGATAAGAGCTATCATTACATGGTGCTAGCACTTCCACGTGCAGGATTTTCTTCAGCTTGTGCGTGGACAGCTGGTGGTCTGTGAAGAATTGGCTGTTGATGTGGCTTCTGTTCCTCATTTCTAATCATAAAAATACATGAAATACTTTCTTCATCTTACTCTTCCATGCAGCAGAATTTCCCCAAGACTAACCATGCATCTGTGAAGTTTAGGAATAGCAGGATCCACGAGACAAGGTGCCTGGCAGGGGTCGGTCTGTGCTAGGGGAATGTCTGGGAATCTTGTATGAAGCACCAGAAGGAGTCCAGTTGCTTTAAAAATGTTACAGAGCTCTGGATCCACAAGAGACTGTTACTCCCTGCAAACTCACATCTCTACTGGTTTGAAAATGCTGTTTTTTCAGTGCCTGTTTCCTACACATGTCTATGCCTTAGATAGCAGAGAAGCACGTTGCTCTAATCTGTTTGGAAACCTGTTTCTTGGTGCTGCTGGTAGGGGTAGGTCCCTAGGTATTAAGCATGGGTCCTCCCTACCCTCTTTGTACCCCAGAAAGGGTCTACCTGTACAGTGGTTACTCTGTTCTCTGACATGCGTTTTGGTGAGCAACCAGAGCTTGTGTGCATGCGGAAGAACAGAGCTTTAGGTGCCAAAACAGACTTTGGACATGCTGAGATGATTGCACTGGATTACAGGAGTCTCTGAGCCCAAGCTGGAGGTGAGGGATTGCAGGCTGATGGGCTGAGAACTCAGTAAGGAGTCATGAAAGTCCTTGAAAAAAGAGGTCAGAAATACCATTGACTTAAGATTGCTAAGAAGTAATTTTTATCTCTTGCTCATGGTTTTTGCATAAGTTACATATGGCTGAATTTTGTCCTCTGCTTTGTATCTAGTATGCAATGAGTAGTTTCCTCAGTCTGTAGTGAGACAGTGCACTGTCATTGCAATGATTCATTACCTCACTATCATTCTGTACATAATCTATCAGCCTGAAACCAACTTTTAGAAAATGCCTGGTATGTTTAGAGTATGAGAAAAATACTTGATAACGGAACTAGCTCTGTGGATAATTAGAGGTTAGGGTCAGGGCCATAGATTGAAATGGCCAGTTCTATAAATATATTGGTAAAATTCAGAAGTACTGGAAAGCAAATTAACAAAGAATAAAGGCCCAACTGTTCAGCTGGCCCCAATGTAGCCCCTAAATCTGTGTAAACAAATGTTTATGAGCAGAATTAGCCCATTTGGCTATACAATCTGTGCATTGTGTACTTGCTTTCATTTGCTGTAGATGTGAACAAAAACCCTTATATTCCAGTGTTACATATGCAAATTCAAGCCCTGGATCTATAGTATGTTTGGTAATGTATAGTGTACAGTGGTGCAGAGGCCAAACTTTAGACTGGTTCTTGAAAAGGCAACCAAACAGGTGAACTACAAAACTGTGCTCAAAGTCCACAGTTCTGGTTTCAAAAATCAAAGTCTCAGAAGGACACTGAACTTTCTCCTTCCGATACCTGCTTACTATTTTCAGCACCCCAGTGCAGAACTGGAAACATTTTGAAAGACCCAGACTGAGCGTGCTTTCTTCTTGAAGGGCTTTTTTCTTTTATTGGTTCTTTTAAGAGTAACTAAATATAATACAATAATATACTTTTAATAGCCCTCCCACAGAAAGCTCTTTTTTACCTTTCTTGCAAAGTAAGCGGGTTTTATAATGTTTTCCAACACACTCAAGAAAAAACATTCACAAAGTTTCTGAAAGAGGTGTTGTAGTTTGTAATTGGCAAACTGGCCAACCAGACTAAGGTTCATTTCCAATACTACGTTGATGTGGGAGTAGCGTTTTGTTCAACTTCAAGCTGCTCTGCCAAGTTCAATTTTACAGGTGTGCAAAAATCCAGGAGGTTCTTGAGTCTTCCTCAGCTGGAAATCTGAGACAATGTGGGCTTTCATTTTTCTGCCCTGCCTGCTTCCATCCTATCTGAAAATCAAGATAGAGATGAAAAATGTACACTTTCAAAATTCAGAAGAATGGCAGCTTGGATTTATGCCTAGTACAAGGGTAAAAGGGTTGAGCATTTTCTAACTAGGACTGTCATTCTCTAGTATACAGTGTTATGGTTCACTTGCTTCATATAAAAAGAATGTAGTTCATTTTATTTTGTAGGTATCAGAAAATACTCAGAAAAGTGACTCCACAGGGTCATGATTTTCTGCTAGTGATTCACACAAGTTGGTTCCCTGGCTGAGGCTTCTTGAGGTTGATCTTTCTGTAAGACAGAAAAATCTCAATTACTGCTTTCGGCAGAAGTTAAACAAGCTGCCATCTTCAGCAGCTTGGAAGTAATAAACTGTGCTGAACTGAGCCCAGCTCCAGGCATGCATCCTACGCAAGGCTCTGGCCCTAGATCCATACAAACTACTAGCTATATTCTTATGCTCCGGGGAGTATTAAATTAAGAAACATTTCCCTTTGTACAAAAACTGTGCGAGTGATATATGCCAAGATGACACATGGATTGTCATGTATTTGGGCTTTAATATGTTCTGTTTTCCAGGGAAAGCATCAATTACAGGTAGATCAACAGCCAATGCACCTTGGGCACCAAATGCCTGCAATTCCAGTGCTGCCACAGAATCAGGGTCTCAGAAAGCCAGCCCAAAATCAACGCAAATCAAATAAACTTTTGAAAAGTTCTGAGGACTCTTAGTTGAACCATAACTAACAGCAACACATTAAAAAAAAATTATCAGGTAATTATTAGAGAACAATAACATTGTTAGGCTGACTGGGCTATACACCAAGGGGCTGTCAATCATGGTTGTTATGAAAAGCAGAGCATTCAGAGGCTGTCAATCACACCCATTTGTAAAAGCCAAAGGACTTCAGGAATTGTTACGCCTGAATTTACCAAATGCAGAAATAACAAAAGCACTTGAGTCTCATGCAGACTGATATTACAGTTTATGTAGAAGTTCTTGCGTGAGTTTATGCCTTTATTCATCTGAAAACATGACACAGGGAACGTGGAAACGTTTGTTTTTCAGGTAGCTCCTTTATATCACTGATTTTTTTTAAGGTAGCTTAAGTGTGTCAAATCTGGTAACAAGAAAGTAACTTTTGTTACATTCCTTCTCTGTGAAGCAAAAACGTTGGAGTTAGTATCCAAATAGCAGAGAGCTGGTGCTGGAGCCCTTCAGTTTCCTGGAGTGTTTCACACATTTCTGCATATCCAAAATGCTGCAGAAAATACCAGCTGGAGAATTTAAAAGGACTCAGGAAATGCTTAACATGGAGGTACTCACCCATAGATGCTATGAGAAACCCCGTGGGACCGAAAAAAACCCACGGAACCTTGTGTCTATTTTTAAGAGACTTGTTGAACGCAGGTACTTGCCTGATTTAAATGAAAACTAGTTAGTTGTTTGAGGGGGTTGCTTGTTGTGGTTCTTTCTGTTTGGTTGTTTGGGGTTTTTGTTTGGGCTTTTTTTTTTTTTTTTTTTTTTTTTTTTTTTTTTATCAAATTGAAGATCTTTTGTGAGAAAATAGCTTTCTGATGATGTCTTTCTGCATTTGAAAAAAAGGAGGTTCCTGTACTCTGCATCACCCTACTGTGTCCTGGTTGTCCTGGATTTGTAAATAACTGCACTTTATAACTGAGGCCAAGTGGAAGCATGTCTCTGTGCATTCAATGTTTGTGATGATGTTTGAAAACCTGTTTGTTACTGAATATATCATGGATTTCTACTTCTTTGAAAGGTTTCCATTGAGGAATCAGTATCGTTCAGTTTTGTCCGAGAAGACCAAGGGGTTTCAGCAGGTTCCTTGCTGCTTCGGATCCTGCAAGAGCAAGAGCAAGAGCCCTAGCATGTGTAACCCTCGCATTAAGCCCTACCTAGGCATGAATTTTTATGTTGTTTGTTTTTTTTTTTCTCATATTAGGAGCTTCACTTTACGAGACACAACATCAGGAGCATATTACCTGAGTACAGATACCTCCCCTTCTTGCCAGCAGTTATTATTGCAGTGATGACCTTGGTGTCCTATTTTATTGGGCACTTTATTAAACATGATGGGACTGAAGGAGGAGAAAGAAGTCCCTGCTCCAAACGATTAATGGCTTGACCATCCCAAATATATTTAGAAAGAAAGGAAAAGAGGTTAACGTGCCCAAGTCATCCAGTGAGCCAATGGCAGACCCAGAGGTAGAAGCTACATCTCTTTGATGCTCAGAGGAGTTTCTTAGGTGGACATGGACCACACCACCTCCCATGGTGGCATACCCATGTACCACAGCAATAAGCATCATCTCGCCAAAGCGGTAGCTGCACTCATACAATTGGTAGTTAAGTCAGTGAATTTTTAAACCAAATGTTAACAATTAAACTCAAGTGGTTAATGAGTTTCTAGAGAAAAGATCAAATTACACTCTTCAAAAATGGAGGTAGAATTCTGTCTAATTAGAAGAAATATGTTTTTCCCATGAGGGGCAGTTGCTGAAGTGACAGTTTTGAGACTGTTGTGACAGCATTTGCAGAGATGGGTGCCAGCCAAAGAACAGAGCTTTTTTAGTATCTCTGGTAGTGTAGTAGTTTCTTTGGAAGGCATAATTATGATGCATTCTTTGCACAGTTCATTAGGAAAAGAAAAACAAAAAACTTGTATTCCATGTGGTTGATGTTCACACATTTTTATCTTAGCATGATAGAAGAAGTTGTTAGATCCATAAAGTAACATGGTGTCTCTCTCTTTCACTGCTAGCCTAATAACATAACTAGTGCGAGGTGGAAAATAGCTTTTCTACCCCACAACTGTTATTCAGGAGTCTTTTTTTTTTTTCTTTCCCCTGTGTGAAATCTTGGAAAGTGTAAAAATTTCAAAAGGTCTATGTAAACTAAAAAACCGCAACAAGAAGTAAGTTTGGGTCAATTAGGGTCATTTTGATGTCTTGAAATCTTTGATTTCTATAAAAATTTTAATATGACTTTTTTTTTCTGCTACTTTGTTAAATATAAGAATGAAAAAGTAATTTCTAGCTTCAGGATTATTTTTGTTTTCAAACTATAAAAATGAAGTTTTCTCAACATTTTCCACCAGTACTTTCTGTTGAGCTTACCTTGTCATGGTGTGGTGGCTTGCGTGCCTTGTCGGGCCAGACTAAAATGTTGCACCCTGGCCCTCCAGGTTGGGGGTTTTGTTTTGGGCTAACAACCCAATCACGTAAAAAACAAAATCTGTTACAGAAATTGCAACAACACTATCCCACCAGGTTCGGTGGCATAGTGTTGTTGCAGCCCTATGCTCCTTGAGGAGTAACAAGGACCAAACAACAACAACAACTTTCTGTTGAGAAATGCATCAAAACTGTTTGCCTGCAAAAAAGTTTCTATGTTGACTTAACACATTTTTTTTGGCAAGAAAAAAAAGTTTTGTGGAACTATTCCCAACCAACTCTAGTAATAAATATTGTCTTCATTACAGCTTACCATTTGCAAGCAAAACAAGTAAACAGGATTGCCAGAATTTATCTGAGGTGTCAAGATAAAGCAGATTCATTTTCTTTGAGCGTACGTAGGGCAATCTGTGGCACAAGAGCCTATAAGAGAATAAATAATCTTTACTAGTCATTAAATGGACGTAGCAGTACTGAACCACCTCATACTTCCAGAAGCTAGCAATTACTTTTTCACACCTCTGGTTTAGTCCCTTTATACAAAGCAGAAAACCTAATAAATACATCTCAATTTCTATAACCTACCTGATACCAACAGAGCCTGTTGAACCAGTTATAAATGGCTTAACTACCATTTCTGCTTAGTGACACCCTGAACTGCCCTGATACAGTGGGTGCTNTTCTATGATATGATTCTATTATATGATTCTATGAAATCAGCTCCATACCAGAGAACATCCAAGCCTTGGTGTGGAGACTGTTGAGCAGTGATGCCTGATCTCCTCAGATGGAGAGAAGGATATTTTTAATGTCAGAAGGAGTAATGGTGTCGTGGTTTAGCCCCAGCTGGTAGCTGAGCATCACATAGCCGCTCACTCCTTTCTGCTGCCCAACACTCCCCCCTGCCCAACACCACCCCACCCCCCGCCCAGCAGAATGGGAAGAAAAAGTTAAAACTTGTGGGTTGGGATACGAAGAGTTTACTGGGACAGCAAAGGGAGAGGAAAATAACAACAGTACTTAAAACAGCATATACAAAGCAGGTGACACAATGCAATTTGCTCACCAACCAGAACCCAATGCCCAGCTTGTCCCTCCCTGGCCATCTTCCCCTGTATATACTGAGCATGACATCATGGTATTGAATATCTCTTTGGCTCGTTTGGGTCAGCTACCCTGACTGTGTCCCCTCCCAGCCAAAAACCAGGACAAGAGGTCTACAGTAACGGCTTGTGCACTTGCTAGCCATAGTTTCTGCATTTTAAAGAACTCCAAATTTTGTAGGTAAAAAGATACAGAAAATGAAAGTAAAACATAATAACTACTACGTAGCTACTACTAAAATGAATTAAAACTACATTAGTATACTTACAGGAGTGCCTTTTATCTGCAATTTCCTAGGTTGTTTCTCTGTAATGGAATTGTAATGGTTGGGTATATTAGGACTGATCTCCTTTCAGATGTAGGTGTTTCCTCTGTGGCAGTGCAAGGACTGGGGTGCGCAGGAGTAGGGGATCCATGATGCTGCTCTGCAGAGCAAGATCCTGGAGCAGCACTAGCACCCACAGAACACACAGCCCATGCCAGGACCCAGAAGGAAGTTACATGCAAGAGCTGCTGCTTTACTGACTCTTGTTTTATGAAAGCTTGTGCACCTGTGACATATACTGCAGAGATTTTATGAGGTAATTTGGAAAAAATCCCCTTCCTGCAATTCCCTGTGCATTTATTCACACTTGCAGAAGCCTTTTCCTCTGCCTAGGGCAAAGGGAAACTTTTCCTGCTGCAGGAGATGGAGGACTTACCAAAACCAATTATAATCCCCCAAATTTGTAGAGAAACATAACATGGGGCTAGTTGGTTGGGGATGCTGCTTCAATCGTTTCAGGCAATTTGCAGCATCCTCCTTGCAGCTGAGGGAACTCTTATAGTGTACAGGAACATATAATGGACACGTTCCCTTGTTATATGTATTTTCTGTCTGTAATTCTAAGCTATGAGCTGTAAAGATAAATCATAGCAGCTGTGCCACATTTCTTTTGGAAAGAACCTCATGGTACCCCAGGATGCACTGGGGTCACTGGGTAAAGGTAGGGTGGAAGATACTATTTTCAGTCACATAGGAAGATTATGTTCAGCTTTGAATTCTGCCCAAACCTTCTTCCAGGTAGGAAGGTCCTTTCTGTGATAATAGAGGTTTAAGGCAGAGATTGTGATATAATTGTGCAAATATATACACATACAAAAAAAAAAA
>VXBL01000492.1:28474-47413 GCA_013400195.1 Aramus guarauna | reverse complement strand
CCGAAGAAAAGGGTAAAACTTGTGGGCTGGGATAAGGACAGTTTACTGGGTCAGCAAAGAGAGAGAAAAATAACAACAATAGTACTTAGAAAAGACTATACAAAGTGGGTGATACACAGTGCAATTTGCTCACTGCCTGGAACCCGATGCCCAGCTCTGGGTTCCCCCCACCCTGTTCTCCACCCACTGACCCCCTCCTCCTCAGTCAGCTCCCTCCCCTTATATTCTGAGCATGGCGTCATATGGTATCAAATATCGCTTTCGCTAGATTCAGTCAGCTGTCCTGGCTGTCTGCTCCAGGTTCTTGTGATAATTAACTCTATCCTAGCCAAAAACCAGGACAAATTGTTCCAGGACTAAAGGAAGGAGTAGCCTAAAGAAAATGCAATCAACTAAAAAGCAATGTACAAATTGCTTATCTTTGAAACAATTTCTACTAAGTGTTATCTCAGCTGCTTGACTTGACTATTTCATATTTAGGTTAAATACCAACATGATTGTTAAAAAAATGAGTTCCCCTTCCGTGCTATGACAGACTAAAATCTTTTAATTATTATTTTGTAGAGATTTACAGGTAATGATACTGCATAAAAGGATCTTTTGATGAAATATGAAGCTGTACATCGTAAGAGCATGGTTAATTAGAAACCCTCTCATAATGCTGGGCCTGTGTAATCTATGCTAAACACAAATGATCAGTGCAAAGTAATTTCATCAGGGTGAAAAGAAGAGGAAGTGATAGAAGTAATTAAAAAAGGCTTGAATTCTTTTGAAAAGACAGTATACTGACATTCAGACGATGAAGTACAATGAAAGAGAGGTAGTAATTGCATAAAATCCTCATGTGCTTACCAGCTCCCCACTATGGTGACTAACTGTAACATGATTTACTGTGCAGCCTTGAACATGAAGGATAAATTGAATTCATCACCTTCCCAGTGCTGTCATAATCATTCTTTGGCATTTCAAAGGAAGGGACGAAAGTGATTCATCAGGAAGCTGCTCACTTTGCTGTGGGAGTACATAAATACCTCCCTTGACCACAGAGGCAGTATTATCAAAATATATAAAACCATCAATAATAGAGTTGTACTCAGTAAAGGAAAAATACATTTGGGGAACAATAAGAATTTGACATACTGAGTTGATGCTCAAAGAGCAAACATCCAATACTTAAGTGCAATGGGGCACAGTGTGTGTTAGTAGACAGCATATTTTGTGGTAAACCCTTCTGAATGCTTTTAAAGAGACATTATGTTGAATGTTAGACTTTGATTTCTTTTCAGAAAAAAAATAAATTGACTCTTCAAACAAAGTTTTAATGGGCATATCTTCATGATATTTTTAATTCCATATTCATCTGAATGTACCTTGACTGTACTTGAAAATCTCTGGACTGAATATAGTGGAGACTGGAGTCTCTCTGTTCTCCCACAGAAGATGCACAACAGGTTGACACTCCATGCTGCTGCATCTTGCCTTGTCACTGCTCCTTGGTCTCTCCCAGCAAGACCCTTTCTAGGATGAATGGATAATTCAGTCTCTACAACCACCACACTGTGCAGGCATCTATCAGGATGTGTTAATTGCCTCTAATAATTTCACAAGAATCAGGTGGGTCTTCAGGAAAAGCACCAGTATACCATATGTGTTAAAGTGAATATTGCTGCCCAGAGAAGTGGAGCAGATCATACTGAATGTGGGCTTCTGAAATGTAGAAATAAGAAGGATGATTTCTTTTTTTTTCTTTTTTTTTTTTTGTTGTTTTTGTTTTTGTTTTGTTTTGCTAAAGCTGTGTCTCCCAAACCTACATTTGGGTTGCTGATACAAGTTAGCTCACAGTTAAAGGTTACGTATTTAAATGTAGGAGTTCCTACTCATCTGAATTTGTGTTGATCTTGGTGAGCATAGGCAGGTGAGTTAGAGCTGTTGTTGTATGGGGGTTGTTTTCTAGGAAAGGAGCAGATGTTGATAATGCTGAGGACAAGACTCTTCTGGAGTAACTGCCTACCTGTCTGCCTGCCATCCTCATTTGTGGGAAGCTACCTCATAGGCTTGCACTTTGGTAGATTTAAAAATATTTGTTCAGAGAAAGATTGATATTATCCTACACAAATATTAAAATGGATGTGAGCATATAGAATAAATATTCTCTTTCCTTAACCTGGAGGTATGACTGGATAAAAATGCAGTCCTTGCACTTGGGGAATGCAGAATCAGTACAAGATTAAGTGAGGAGAGACAAACTCCAACGAAAGAGGCAGAAGGGGGATGGTTGAAGTCTACATATGAGTTCATGCTCAGCTCTTTTTCCTGAAGAAGGATTGTATTGTACCCTTTCAAAGCCACACCATTCTGCACTAGCTGGGACTGCCTGTGTACGCCCATGTTCCAACGCAATTTTATGTTCATTAGTGGCAGAGTAATCTTGAACAAAAGCTCAGTAATTTCTGGGAGAGTTGGTACAAATGCACATTAAAATTTGATATTTCAGCTATTTTTGCACTATGTGGGATGAACAGAGGAGAGTACATAGTACAAATTAAAATGCTAAGAGTTTGGCCATTCTCATCCACAATCAAAACCTAAGGATAATAACCTGACTGGAGATGTGGTCTGAATATATGCATATATGGTATACTTTGCTCATAAGGCAAGAAAAGAATCAGTATTAATGCAGCTATATCATATGCATCTCACTGAGACACTGCCCAGGGACGATGCTTAATATCAACTATGATCATGTGGGGGTTTTTTCAGATTGTTCAAATGCACATGATATTTATTTACCCTCTTTTCCAAACAGCAGGTTGTCACTACTTTAGCGTATGAAGCCTTTCCTAAGTGAAGCGATGTTAAGTATACTAGACTGTGAATTTTTTTAGCAAGTCTCTTCCGGCACCACTCACAGATACTATTAAGTCATGGTAAATATGCCTTTGTGTGAAGTAGTTCTCTCCACTTCGAAAAATTCAGGCACAGTAGTCACTATATGTGTGCAACTGGGAAACAGTACAGAGCAACCAACTAGCACACTGCAAACTCACTCCCCTATCTCACTGCACCTCTGTGCAGGCTCTGAGCAGGAGGACACAGGCAATCAATACAACCAAGTATCTGTGGCTTAACGACTTACTGCTTGTTGCCATCATCATGCACACGCCAGCTGTGAATCAAAACATTTTCACCTTGATTTTAAAGAGGGAACTTGACACAATTATATGGTAACCAACCTGCTCAATTATTAAACCATCTGCTAAGCTACATTTGGTTGTACACCCACAACGTAGCATGCATATTCCGAATTTATTACTTAAGAAAGTTGACTCCTGAGTGCCTCCTTGACAGGCCACATCTATACCAGAAATTTTTTTGGCTGTCATTCTCCACACTGCTGTAGGTTAGTCTGTCTGGTTTTGGTATTTCTTAGTATTATGAGTAAGACCTAACAGCACAGAGGTGAACAGCAGTTTCATTGCTGCAGCAAGTGGGGACATTGCAACAATGCTAGGTATGGATGTGATGTTAGCAAGGGCAGTAAAAGCTCAAGTAAGAGTCAAGAATTTAGCAAAACCTGCAATTTAGTTGAGCTAGAGTGAGTCTAGCCTTAAATACTCATCCAAAGAAGACATAGTGCCTAGATCATCACCCCAAGTCACAGAATCACAGAATGGCAGGGGTTGGAAGGGACCTCTGGAGATCACTTAGTCCAGCCCCCCTGCTAAAGCAGGTTTATCTTTCCACAAGCCTGGCCACAAACACAATCCTTGCACTCAGAGAGAAAATGGCTGGTTAGGGAAAGTGAAATCCTGGTTTCTGCACAGACTTGGTAACGGTGGGGTCAAACTCCACTGATTTTCAAAAAGACACATGGTGTTCTTAGGACACGTGGCACAGAAATACAGTATTTTACACATCTCTAGGCTTCTCAGCCTCAGTCAAGTGCTAGTTAAAAGCAAACAGACAACATTAAAATCTCAGGGCATTGGCTTTCCCAGGTTGACCAGAAGTAAAACATTAACACTAGTTTGGTCAGCTGACCATCTCAAACAGTCACTTAAGATGAAGAAGCAGCAGCAGCAAAACTAAACAACAATTATCTGCCTTTTGTTTTACCTCATCTGTGGTTGGAAGTGAAAAGAGCATTGAGATGAGAGGCTCTTTATTTAATTATGTATTTAAAATCACAAGGACTTTGTCCCCAGATGGTCTGTGCTGCTTTTATGTTGACCTTTGTCTTCCCTGGCTTGGAATTGCTTATCTTCACATGGAGGGAAGTCAATCTTCCTATTTTAATAATCTGTGTAGATATTTCCCACAGAGACACAGGAGTCAAAAGTATTAAGAAACCATCCAAACGAGCAAACTTGCTTAGAAAAGCACGGTGTTATCAGAATCATAAAGTAATCAGGTTCACATCCACTAAATAAAAAGTTCTGTTTCTTATTAATTTGACCAATTTGAGCCTGACAGCAACTCTTTGACTGTTGTGGTGATGTATTACTGTTTTCCAGAGCGCAGAACTCATTATCTGATCACGTGTGGAATCATGGCTGCATCCACCCTCCCATGCCAATTGTAAAGCCTGTCATCAGAAGCAGCAGCGTGTAGCTGGGGTTTCCACTAGACCCATATAAAGGCACGAAAAGCAGCAAGCTCCTGGGAAAAACAGAAAACTTGGCAGGCTTGCCTGAGATAATTGTTGTTTTCATGGTTTTTCTGATTTTGCCTGAAGCAGGAAGAAACAGAAACAACGCACAAAAAAGTGTGTAGCTACTATATTTCCAGTCTAATTTCATAATCTCAAGAAGTTTGGATAGGTTTCAAAGAATCACCAGGAAGTTCAGATGCTTATCTCAACAGCACCTCATACTCTTTTAAGACACCCAGCAGAACGGTTCCTGTGCAATGCAGACTAGCTGCTGAAAGGCCTGCTCTGGGGAGAATTTGGAGCTCTCCATTCCCAATGAAAACAGAATTCAGGAACATTGTGTAGAGCTAAAGTTTGTGTTTACCTGAGAAAGGAGCCTGAGTGCTATAGCTATTTGCATTCCACATAAATATTAGTTATGATTTATTTATTAATATCTTCAGAGCACTTTCTAAGCGCTAGCTGATTTTCTCTTTTAATGTATATGCCTGCCTGTTACCTGTGAGAATTAAGTTGTGCACAGACAAAAAGAAGTAGAATTTGCCCTTCTAATAGGCTGCACATCTGGCATGCACAGAGAACCCACGTGTGATGTGCCCGTGAGAAATCTTCAGCAAAAACAGGTCTCTGAAGTGGTGCTGTTGACTTACAAAATAAGGCTGCAGTCCAGCAAGCAGTGGGATTGATGACTGTACTGCACAAGGTGGAGCTCCTTGTTTGCACATTACATTTGGGCTTATGTGCTTGCAGAATCAGGGTCCAAATGCAATTGCTAAAGAGAGAGATTTTTAGCAAGAATGGGAAATCAGCAGCTCTGAAAACATATTTGAAATAAAAGCCTCCTGATCTGACTCCATCTCACAGGCTTGACATTCATTAAAGCATAACAAATATTTACCGGGATAAGGAAAAGGGGAAGCACTTTGACTTTCCCACTTTGACTTTTATAACAGAACTATAATTGGATGAAAATTCTGCCTCGTTCACAATATTAAAAATAATATAATAAATTCAGAGTTGTCTTTTTTTTTTTTTTTTCCCTTTTTTTAAAGAAATTAGGGCAAGTAGCCAAGCCCCACAAACACTATGAGGCACAAGTATATTGTTCTTAAAAACCCCAGTCTGGGGACCACACTAGCCAGCTGTGAAGGGCAGTGGGGTGCTGATGCCCGGATCCAGCATCAGAGAGGAGATGGAGGGCCATTACTCTGGGCAGCTTTCTCAATAGTCACAAGGTCAGGGGCTGTAGCAGGGAATAACCTTGCTCAGTGTCCAAGTTCAGGCATTCAGGGAATGTGTAACTTGGGTTTGACACCTTGTCACGGTGACAGGTGCCTTGGGAAGGAAGGACCCTTGCCGAAGGGTAGATCCCCACCTCTTCCTCGTCCCATCAGGGATGCTGAAGGCTTGCTAACAAATCAGTAGCAAAGATGTTCATTTAGTGACTGAGGTTTCCTGTACTGGTATGTAAGTTTGTAGGTCTTTCTTGCGATACTGCCGTCACGGCTGTAACCTAGCAGTAGATGCTCTATGGGAACTGAGCATCCAATATTTTAAGCCAGTATGTACTGTGCTTGTTGTCTCCTTCAGAGAGCTCTTAACTTTCCTGCCAACGAGAGCATTCAGCTTGTGAAATTATCTTCACTAGCCATAAAATCTCATTGTTCCCTCCTGCAAATGAACAAAAAACCACAAAACACTTACTCAAAACAAATAGAGGGGAAGGCAAAGCCATTTGGCATCAAACCACAGCAAGAACCGCTGGTCAGACGTTCTACTCTGTGAGTTCACAGCGTGGGGCTGGAGCTGTAGAGCTCAAATGATAGGAATCTTAAACTGCTGGCCCAATCTGTACCTGGCGATGGAGCAGAATGGCTGGACAGTTCATGGCAAGGAAGAGGTGAAGTGTCTCCCCTAGCTTTGAAGAAAGACCACAGGGTAAATGCTTTCAGTAAAGACTTCTGAAAATTAACACAGTTTGGCTTTCTATGAGAAATCAGTGGGATATGCTGTGTGATGCTGCTGACTGAATCTTTCTATGAAAGCTAAATGAAACGAGCTCATAGGGAAAGAGCTATAGATAAAAGAGAGACTTTCCTTCTAACATCAACCATGTGATTTTCCTGTGGAGTCTTACTTTGATCTCCCTGTCCTACATGGTGGAGGAAATAAGACTTGACTTACAAATCCATTTCCTGTTCTCAAAAGCTTTCCTGAATCCTCTGAAATTGTTAGCTCTAAGCAAGGCTTCTTGGAATGTTTCATCCTACTCAGACCTTTTGCAGATTATGTTTACCGTTTTAAACACTTTCCAAAGGCCTATATATAGTTAGACGGAGTCTCTTACTGTAAGCTATGCTGAAAAATGCCTATCATGCCATTTGAAAAATCGTAACTAGTTCTAAAAATAGTCTCAATTTTTAAAAAGGTGTTTTGACAGCTTAATAACTAGTAATTCATGTGATTCAGAGGAAGTAGAGAGTAAAAGAGGTAAAACCAACGGGTAGCACATGCATCTTCAGTTACACACTCACAAAATGAAGGGCATGGAACTGGTAATAATTATATAGCCATTTGCCATAGGTTATGTGACATTTTTGTGGCCTTTTGCTTGTTTTTTTTTTACATTGCCAACTATTTGAGTCAATTGCACAGAAATGTGGTTCCAAGTGAGTTATGAACTCTTCTAATGAGTCTGTGAGGTTCCCAGTACCCAAATGAAGCAGAATAATTTCGTCATGCTTCTAGAGATACAAGTGAAAACTGGAGGTTCTTACCACATCACTGCACTGCACTCTTCTTACCACCTCCACACTTCCCAATCTGCCCAGTTTTAAAACCACATTTTCCTTCTTTGCACATATGCTTTAGTTAAGGGTACCTAAATAGAGCCAGTGCTATCTAGTGGAATTAACTTTCTCTATGAGTCTTCATGTAACATGATGCATATTGGAAAAGGGAAAATATTCGGGAACAGATCACACTTTTTTGTGGGGTTGGACTTTATAACAGTTCAGCTTTCAGGCTTTAAAAGCCAGGCAACAAAGCAGTTTCCTGAAACAGTGTGGGTAGGTCTGTGGCCTGCATGGAGAGGCAGCAGCCTCCTTTGAAAGGATCGCAGACTTCCCATGGCTTCTCCGCTGCGCTCTCTTTAACCCTTGCACAACTCTAATGAGTTGTAGAACATTTTCTAAAGCATGCGATAACTTCGGCAGCACTAGTTACAGCTGGATTTTGTGTTTTTTTCTTCAAAAATAGCTCAGTCCTCAACAAGATGAGTTCTTTTGAAAGCCCTGAACTGCTTTCTTGATGCATAGAGGAGCACAGATCTGCTCAGGTAGGCAGCAGCCTTTCTGTTTCATTTAATAAAAGCCTGATGTTTTGCTCATAATTGAACCATTAATTAAAATCAATGATAGCCTCCTGTCTTCTCATCTGTTTGTTTGCTGCAAGTGGGAAGCAGATTCTGACCTGAAGACACTCTTTTTCTGTGTTTCAGTTTGCCACGTCTCTTTTCATCTAGGTACTGATGAGTCATGATGACTTACATTGGGCCTCTGTAAGTGCTTTCATACTCTTGTTTCTCCTCCTTAACTTCACTCTTCTTAAAATCCTCAGCAAATGTCATTAGTGCAGTATTCTGCCTCCTTCGTAGCTCATTAGGTAGTGCTGATCCTCCGGGAAGAGGGAAGGCTGGAACAGCTGACTAATTACCCTGAAAGTATATAGAAGAGAGAGCTGGGAACACCCAGATTGCTCACAAAATTACAGGTTGCAAGTCACCGGGTGGAAAAGGAAGAAGACAATATGAACAAGCCAGGGGTGAAGACAGCAGCATCACTTTGCTGTTCTCCCCCACAGCCCCTTAGTCACGCTGCTGCAGGGCAGTGGTGTGACAGAGGCATGAGGGGGCATCCCTCCTTCCACTCCTCTCCCTGTCCTCCCTTGGGAAAAAAATTAACCACGCTCTGCTCTCGCCCACTTCGGCTGAGTGCCTGAGCATCCCTGAGCATCCTGAGCATTTAATCAGTGGAAAAGGGCAAAGATACAATAAGAAGGGATAGATCGGATCTGAAGATATCTACTGCGATCTGTGGAGGAAGCAGAAAACCGGGGAGAAGAGTTTCTTCAGTTTTGCTCGAAACGACATTTGTGTTGTAATTCTTTATGGTGCTGTAGCAAGTTGATAGCAGCACTGAGGGATTAGGAGACCTTTCTGTGAGAAAAATACAGCTGAAGCTTGCCCTGAATTGTTAGGTTCCGGACTGGGGACATGGGAAGTGGGTGGTCTGCCTGTTTTCAGAGGTAAAACTGGTCAGCGCCAAACTCTTACAAATTTGAGGCCAGAACTTTGTACATAACGACTCTTTCTCCCTGACTTGCAAATCACAAAGTGATTTGTTACATGTATTTTCACAAGGTGGGGTGGGGGCAACTAATGTTTGTGAATTTTTGCTATGAGACATATTGGCTGGCTTAATTGTGGGAAGCTCCTGAGCACCAATTCTGCTATGTTTAGGCAACACGTTGGTTGCTTGTATATGTATATTTGCGTGTGACTGCAATATATTTGTGTATTGACAGTGCTCGGGGGTTTCAGCAGTATATCTTTATGTTTATTTTGGCCTCCATGGAGATGGAATGATAAAGCTATGTTTTGGTATATATGCATTTGTTTAGCTCAAAGCTGAAGCTATGATGGGAAACACACATTACTATTCTGCTGACCTCATGTGTACAACATGACTTCAGGCTGCTATAATGATCAGGTTTCTTTCCAAAGAGGGGTAGGTTTCCCGAGGAGAACTGATATTTTGATTGTACTTGAGGGGAGGGAAATGAGCAACTCTTATGATACAGTGGTACTGTTAAAGACATAAATGCCTTCCCTGAGGCCCATTTTGCTTGCATTCTGGTGCTGGGAAATAAATTGTTCATGCTTTCGAGGTCTGTCCACAAGTGCAAGACATTCTTCTCAAAAGTACTGAATTTTCACTGTGTCACAAGGCAGCAGGGTATTTTGGGGTTTTGGGGGGTTTAGAATTAATACAAAACTTCAGTAAAAATACACATTCAACAGGTTTCAGTAGTCCCTTCACTTAAAATACATGAAGTCATTGCCTTCCATCCAGCCCATCTCCCTAGTGATTTCTGAAATGCTCTACTTCTCTGGTTTTAGTATTTGGACTCCATTGGTAAACCATTTTACCAAACTCAAAGATACGTAGAGCCCACTCATATGAACAGAGTGGCAGCAGTCCTTCTCCCCACATTTGTAACCTTGCCAGTACAGTGAAAGCTCCTGCATTACTTGCATTATCTTGGAACAGTTTTAGTGTGGNCTTCCTTCCTTCCTTCCCTTCTTCATACAACTCAACCTGATGTTTTGCATGATGAACAGTTCAGCATTTTATTTTATTGTCAAAGTTTCACTGGTCCAATACAGCATTTTTTCCATTTTGACTAATGTATGCAATTTCTGCTTCTGCATTGCAAATTTATTATACTGGCTTCAGGGTGTATGATCAAGTTCAACTTTACTAGAAAAAAAGCTTTTTTTCACTGCTCTCAATATGAAGAGAAACCGGTGAAACTTGTGTAAAAATGAGCTTGCAGGTGGAAAATAGAACAATTACCCTAACTCCTTTTAACTTTATGAGGAAGTGGAGTAACCCTCATAACCCTGACACTATGGAGTAACTGTGCAGAGTACTTAAGTCCAGGAGGAAAAGTTCACAGGCACAGGAATTTTCTCAGAATTCAGAGAACGCTCTTGAATTTGTGTTAGTCACAAAAATGGAGGTACTGGGCCAGCCCAAGGGTCAAGTTAGACAAGCACTAGTCTCTGAGAGCTGCGAAAGGTGCTTGTGTGTGTGCGTGTGTGCGCGTATATGTAAAATTGTGCTGGCTTCATTGCAGCATGAAGTTTCCTGTTTGCTTTCGAAAGTTTTCACTTCCTTTTGTGAAGCACCCAGCCACCATCTTTATTTTTTCTTCTATATTTCATAGAGTAAACAAGGGGGAAAGAGAGGGACGGGGTGTTCTCACTGTTACTGAAGAGATGATCTGTGGACTCAGTCTTTCTTGTGGCACTTCCCTTGTTCCCAGGACCCTAGAAGGAGGAGGAGAGGGTGCTGGTGACTGAGGGAGGTGCTCAGGCACCCCTTCTCATGCATGCTAGTACTGAAAATCACAGTCATTTAAAAAAAGTTAGTTTCTTGTTTTCCTCAGTGTGTATTTATTGAGCAGCAGACCTTTCTGTTCGCTAAACAAACGATGGAATGTATTTTGCAGAGGTCAGGAAAATAAATATTCTAATTTTTATGTACTTTGAGTGTAAACAGGATCTCTTCCCCCTTTTGGGCTATCTACACCCAAAACTTCTTGCGAATCTAACTGATTCAAAAAATGTTATTTCATCATTTTTCTCCCGGTGTTTTAGAAAGGCAGTCAGTCTCAGAAAATCAATTAAGTCCTTAGAAATATTGCTTTGTAGAGCCATCTGCTTCCCCCATCACTCTAACTAAGCATAAATGCAGATTTTCACTACATATATGTTGGTATATACAAATATTTTTTAGTATTAGTATGTAGCATAAAACATCTCAATTAACACAAACACACACTGGGCCTATCTGTGCATTCCCAGCCATGCACTATGTCCTTAACATCTGCTAGGCTCCATTTAAGTTATTATTGTCCATATGGTACGGCCGTGAAAGAATGACAGATCAGTGATGTAACTGCCTGCAATAGCTGCTGATGCTTGCAAACTGTTCACTCAATGAAAGCAAGAGATAAGTGATTATTCAGAATCATGTTACCGAGAACAAATCTCTTCAGTGAGCTCTAGGTTAATTAATTTTCTAGTGTATTAATTATGTAGCTTTGCCTGCGGTGCTCTGCTGCAACTCAGTGCAAGCTGTCTCACAGAAGTAGTAGGCAAGAAGAGCATAGGCAAGAAGAACATAGCAAGGGAAGAAGCTAATTCTAAATAACTGTAAAAATCTGCTTTTTGACACGGTGAGAAGCTGCAGTTACAAACCTCTGATGCCAAACTGCTGAACAAAGCTGTGCTAGGACTGCAGCTCTTGAGTACATGAGAGTAGAGATGTCATATCAATTTCTGACATCCTGGAACCTGTACAGATCATGTAATCTTTCCCCTTAGTTCTTGGTCTTGAAAGTATTTACAGAATCAGCTGTCCTAAGCTGGATTATGGTTTATCAATACATTGACAAAAAATCACTTTGATCAGAGTCATACTGGTAGATTAAACTATGGGCGTTCATGCTACTTTCATAACTTCCTCTGAAGAGCATTTTGAAGTCCGTCCCTAAGGCCATTTGTGAACCCGTCCCAAGGAGGAGAGGTTGCCCACAGGAAAGTCTCCATGGTGCAGTCCTACCCATAAGCTGCCAGGCTGGAAGGAAAGATTGAGCTGCACCTGTGCGTGGGGAGGTCCAGGAATCTCAGAGGTGCGAGGAGACCCCCCAGCCTCAGGGACAGCGATGAGCTTGGAGCTGCAGAGAGCCCTGCCAACCGGCGGGGAAAGGAAAGGGGCTCTGGAAGGATGGTAGGCTCCTGCCCTCCATGTCACTGTGCCCCGGAAGCCCCCATCGCCGCTGCACCAGGGTTTGGCTTTCCGGAGGCTCAGAGGGGCTGTGTGTGCAACGGGAGCACGCCGGGAGGGTTTCGGCAAGCCAGGGAACCTGATGTGGCAGCTGATTGTGTTGATCATACCAAGACACAGCTTACGGTGGGTTTTCAACATCCTTCCTTTCATCCTATTGTTTGTCCTTACTTTCCTGCAAAAATTCCCTCCACGTGCTCGCTGGCAGGAGAGTCATCACCCAGCACGCAGCTCAGGCTGACGTGGAGCACGTGGCTGCAAGGAACGAGACAGTTGTCTGGAGATGGGGCACCCAGGCTGCCAAAATTGTCTTTGGTTCGTGCCACCTTGTCTGAGCCTGGCAGCACCACCCTTCTGCTCGCCACCGGCAGCAGCTGCCGGCCCCAGCTCCATCGTCTCTGCCTGCATCATCCCATGAGCCCGGGGACCTTCACCGGGCTGTCACGGCACCACGTTGCTCTTGCCTTGGGCAACGTGTTCCTCCTCTGATGCTCTCTGGGGCTGCGGGCCTGGCAAATTAGCTGAGCCCATCAGAGGAGTCATGAAAAGTAATCATAAAAATTAACTTAGCTGTATTGAAGGTGAGGAGTACAAATTTCAAACGAGCCTCTAGATGTACATGCAGCAGCAGGTCTGGTAACGTGTCAATACAGAGCATTTACAAAGGGAAGGGGAAATAAAAGCCTATGCCCCTGAACTCTCTGGAGTATACTGGTTTATTCTTCTGGCGACAGACAGCGGAACAGGATGTGCCGGAGGTTGGGATGGAATAATTCAAGAGGATTGGATAATACAAGATACCGTGTTGAAAAGATTTAATAGATTTACAAATCCAGAGCCCAGAAGCAGTTCCACTTCTGGTGCTGGAGGCTAGCTTTCTGTTACAGCAAAATAAACTGGTCTGACCTACATGTAATAGTTAATTTAAATATAAAATATAGAGTCTTTGAAAAATTGCTTGCTTTTCCTCTCTCACAGTTCAAACCAGCTCAAAAGAACAGATGCATTTACTGTGTTTCCATCTCATGCTAAGGATTGCTTCATGTTAAATATTTTATTAAACAGCAGAGCTAGCAAAATGCCTGCAGATGATTAGATAACAGATCTGTGTAATAGCATTAATAGTTTATCGTTCTAGCTCTTTCAAAGGATTTTTACTAATTGAAATAACCAATCCCCAAAACTTAAACTGAAGTACTATGGTTTGGATAAAAGAAAACAGAGACATGAACATTCTCAGATTGGTTTATTGTTGTTTTGATTTTTGTTTTTCACAAACTCAAGGAGTTGTGTTTTTATAAGACCACAATATGCCCTACTTGAACATGTTTTGTCTTGAATCAGATATGCAAGCATGCATGGAAAGCTCGTATTTCAGCCAGCGATCACTTGCACAGTGGCCTGTGGTAATTTTTCAAGTACTTTGCAATGAACTTAATTATTTCAACATTCTGGTTATTGTTTGGGACAGCAGCCAGTAAACAGTGTAAAGTGCTGAACAAAGGAGGATGGTTTTGTTGCTCTTGAGGAGACTGAATTCAAGGCTAATAGATACAGAAAGTTGAGTAATGCCTCTAAAAGTGAAACAATTTGCAGGACACTGAACACAATCCACTTCTTCTGAGACCTCTTACAGTCTGCATAGTTGCTCCTGATGGTTGCTGGCTTGCAGAGTTGATCAGAAACTGTACTTCCATCCCACAGGAATGTTGGCTATTTCAATGCCTGTTGTTTTGAGACAAAAAAAGTTGAAAACAGTGGCTGCTCTTTTTTCTTTTTCCCAAAAATTTAAAGTTCTCAACCTTTTTTTTTTTTTTTTTTGTTATCTCAAAAGGACTATTGCTACCTGGTGGTTGTCTTCTGTTTCCCAATTTTGGATGATGCCTCGTAACAAATTTCTAATCATGGGGATCTTCAAGGCATGCTAAATATGAATACAAGACTTTGTGACGCAGCTAGGGATGAAGATGCTAATCGTGAGGCAGCCGGTCATAGTTCAAGAGGTGGAAGTGGTGCCTAAGGCTGAAGAGCTGAGAGCTTGCTTTGGGTTAAGAAAATGGAGTGGAGCTGTGGGTGCCTCATACAAGCCAAGGAGAAGTAGTAAGAAATGGCCTGGCAAGAAGGAAGGAGTGGAGAAGAGGGCAGTGAGCATTTAGAATCACCGAGAAGTGATGTTTAACCACTCTAAATGTACACTTCTGTCCTCCATCTCAGACATTTAAAGTTCTCAACAGCACTGGGGTTTTTAAGTGAGAAATGTCACAGCCCTTAATGCAAGAAAGTTTTCCTTGCAGAACAAAGGACGAGGCGAAAATATGCCTCGATCGCTTCTCCCATAAAACGTGGCTCTCTTCTTAACAGGTCCCCAGGAAGCAGGGAGAGCGCAGAGCTGCCAGTCACCACCGCCTGCAGAGCAGCTCCAGCAAGAACTGTCAACATGTCAACCTTTGCTATGCACCTCTCCATCCATGTGCCTGCAAGCTCATCCTCTACCAGAGTCCTCACAGATTTGGTAATTAAAGGGGGGGGGAGGGGAAGGGAAACCTGTATTTCATGAGGGATTTCAAGTGAGAATCCCTGTGGCTGCAGCACCAGCCTTGAATTCCTGCGTGCGGTGTGCGGAGAGCGGAGTAACACGTGTGACGTGATAGTAAGCCTCAGAGCAGACTACAGCTAGCACTTGGGGGAGATTTAATTTATTGTTCAGTGGAATGAATGCTATTGTGCAGCGACAGCTGGTGCACTGAATGACACGCAGTGACTGCTTGACTGACTCACAACAATAATACCCGGAGAGGTTTGCACATCAGGCTGTCTCGGGGGAACGCAGAAAGGAGGCATCTGAGGAAAGCAGGCTCTGCTGTCTTTGCTAACTTGTGCCCGGCTCATGAACCACTTGTTTCTGATGTTGAACCACCAGTTACACTTTGAAAAAGTGAAATGTCCCTGTGCTGGAGTGGAGCAGACTTTCCCTCTGGCTTGAATTCCGTGTTCTTCCAGTACATGTTTGTCCCTCTCCTCTCATCGCTCAGACTACAGAACCAGCGAATATGAACAGGCAAAATTAGTGCATGCTTCAGGCTGAAAGATTGTCAGCCCGTTTATGCTTGAAATTCCTTTCCACAGAGATATTTTTGCTACCTAAGTGGTGGTATCTGGAATATTTGTGTGTCATCTTATGTCACAGAGGCCGCTATTGTTCTGTGCACAAATTGTAAAAGGCTTAATTCTGGACATACGTTTTCCTGACACACAACTATTTTATATACAAGTGTAATGGCAACAGAAACCTGACATCTGGATAGACTCTGTTAAGTTTATTTCTAAATGGAGATAGTTAAGTCAGTGCAAAACCCTGAGTCTGGGCTGCAAGTTGCATTGCTTTTCTTCTGTGCGGATGCGGATAGAGTACATACAGTATGTTTCAAAACAAAATTGGTAAAACAATCCCCATGCCCTCATTTTGCATAAATAGGTTTTACTTGTGTGCAGGTAAAACTAGTATATATCTGATTTAGATGTGATGCAGAGCACTGGGGTAATCAACTTAATTATATTGTTCAGAAACAGCCAAACAACTGGGGCCTTAAAAGCATGTGTAGGGGTGGGCTTGTAAAGCCTTGGAGTCGGGACCTACAGCAGCCAGGGTTGCACTGAGTGACCGGCAACGCCGTTTCCACCTTTCCGCTGTATTAATCCACGGGGCAAAAGCAGTTTGCGTGTTCTGATCTGCAATGGAGCAGCATCCCATCCCTGATTCACGGCTCCTGTAGACAGAGAAAAGCTGGGGCTGCAGCCAGTACAAGTGGACCTTGCAATCAGATTGACACTACTACTACTAGTGGGTAGAAGGCAGGTGTGTGGCTGTAGCCTTGTACTACAGTCCTCCCTCTCTCCCGTCTGGGGAATGGTTGTNGCAGAATGGTCTGGAAAAGGCAGCAGCCAGTGAGTTTAACAGTGAACATTTGCAACCTTCACTTTGATCGCCATCAAGCAGCTGCTGGGAACTGTACAGGGAGGGCAGGGCAACCCAGAGCACCTAAAATGAGTGGATCACATAGCTGGTGGAAGTTTTTGCTTGCAGAGAGTACTATACATTTTTGAGGAGTTAATGTGAACACCAGCCAACTTAGATGCCTTTGGGGGCTGCAGGAGGATTACCTCGCTGTATGCTCTGGTCTAACATTTAGGAAGGTTTGATATTTCAAATAAGCAGCGTGTTTCCATTGTTCATTGTCAGAAGGTTTGTTTTCGGTTGGTGGAAGAGCCTGGTTCCTAACAGGAGTGGCACTTTGTTCCTTGCATATGCCCAGAGAAGTTGTTGCATTCTTTTAAGTAGCCAAGGAAACCATCCTCAAAATGAAGAGGAATAATTCAGGGCCTCTCCCCTGTGTCTGCCAGCTGCACTTTGCTTGCCTAAAGAAAATTCTTCCTTATTTCCTCTATTTTGGACTTAACATTTTACAAAACACACAGGCATTGAGTATACCTCAGTTACAAGGCCTAGCAGAATTGACTGAACTTGCAGAAATTTGGTTCATTATGGAATCGATGGTGCTAAAGAGCCAGTAAAGAAGAGCCATCACAGGAGCTTCATTCACCATGACAAATGTGGCATAACTTCTAAAAGGGCAGTGATTTTACTTTCATTCACTCTAGTATAATTGGCAGCAAAGGTTTGCCTGATATGAAAAGAAAATTAATCTTTTGACTTCTGCATGGCTTTATTATTCTGCAAATAAGTGATGTCAGTTCCTTTGACAAGGAGCTGTGAACATTTGACTCATGCACAGTAAATTTTGGTAACGCAATTTTCTATCTATTCCACTTATTGCTGGGAGAAAATGGTGAAGTTCCCAGACAATTATCCTTTTGTTCCACACTTCTCATTGCCTAGGTCTTTTTAAAGTGAATATTGAAATGTCTTCAAGAGAGGTACATTTTCTGCCCAGCTAACCCCACACTGATTAGTATCATGCAGATGTCTCAGAAAAATGCTTTTAATGGGCTTGGCTCTTCCATCTGAGATGCTTTCTTCTCCACCCTCTTTGTTTTAAGTCCTTCAGCTGCAACATGTAACTGAACAGCATCATCACAATGCAGAGAAATAGTACTAAAGGTAAACAAATGTAGGTGAACATTTAGTGGAAAATATTTCTGAGGACAGTATACAATGATTTGTATTGCAGGCTGCTGACAGTTTGATAGATTATATGTATACGCACATTTTAAGGCGGCAATCGGTGAAAAATTATTATGAAAACAATTCCCCCTCGCCCTGGTCTGTATACCAGAGAGTAGGGGCTGATGGTAATTTTGGGAATAATTTTCAGATTGTGAGGGCAGTTTGACCCTTTTTAGCCGACACAGTGAGAGTATAATCCAGAGCTCCCTTCCCTTTTCAAAACCTCCTCTGAGCTCCTGCGGGCAATCTGCTGGCCGTGAAAGGCGGGATCACCGAGGTGCAGGCAGCAGCGAAAGGCAGTGCCTGCCCCTGACCGCTGAGCTCCCCCAGCCGCTCTCAGCCAGCGCGGAGTGCCGGGGCCGCCGGGCTGTGCGCTGGGGGTGCGCGGGGCTCCCCGTTTTCACCCCCGGAGCCCCACTGACAGCCCCGGCTGCCTGGCACCGCCGTCGGAATGGGTTTCGGTGCTCGGGGCACCTTCCTTCGGCGCACTGGTCTGCTTCCCCCCTTTCCCCTTCCAGCCCTTGGATGCTGTGAGCCTGCCTGGCAGCGTCCCTCACCCGCGCTCCGCTCGCCCCGCTTTGTCATCCCCGCTACTTCTGCAGTATGAGCCAAACTGAGAGGAGTAAGTCTGGTGGAAGCAAAATAAATTGCTACAGAAAAAAAAATAGTTTTACCTAAAGCCTGTTCAAAATGTGCAGAAAGAGTAGTATATTGCTCTTCGAGATTGCCCTCTGAGATCAGTGTGTACAGATATCCCCACCTTACTGACTGGTGACGCAGGCATGCTCTATGTTCTCGGTGGAAGGAAAATGCACGAGACGGGGTCTTTGTCATCTGTGTTGGCTCATCGCTAGGTTTGCTTGCAAAGAATGGGTTTTTAGAAGAAATGTTTATGCAAAATTAAGCTTAAGGTGCTAAAAGCAGATTTCAAAACTTCAAACTTGAAATTAAGCAAATTTCAATTTGCTGGTTAGTTGCAGAATGTGTAATTTAAACTTCAGACTGTAATTTCTAAAACTTATTTAATCAAATGATAGAAAAATCCACCACTTCACATGAATTCTTGTAAGTATTCATAGTCATTTAGTCGTGAAGGATGCAACTGTAAATGATGCTCTGAACTATTTTCACCAACAGGAAGGCAGTGAAAACTGCAGAACAAATTGAGCATTCTGAGTAACTTTCTCAGTTCTATTCCGTACTGAAGCCGATCAAGTGTATGTTACTGGCTTTGCGTGTCGTGTGTTGGGTGCGTGTGTGCGTGGGCAGTGTAGCGTGTGTGGTGTGTATGTGTGTGTGTCGGGGGGGAGGGATGCAGGGAGGTGTGCGTATGTGGGTGGGGTGTGTGTGTGGTGTGTGTGGTGAGTGGTGTGTGGTGTGGGTGTTCTGTGTAGGGGTGTGTGGGGTGTGTGTGTGTGTGGCTGTGTGTTGTGTGTGTCGTGGGGGGAGGGATGTGGGGAGGTGCGTAT
>VXBL01000492.1:0-28164 GCA_013400195.1 Aramus guarauna | reverse complement strand
CCGCCAGCAGTGCTGGGGGTGGCGGGTGAGTAAGGTGGGGACCTGTCTGGCTGCTGGCCCGCAGGAAGAGCCCCAGAAAGTTATGGGTGTGCCTGGCTCTGTGATTTGATTCAATAAAAAGGCAGTATTTTAGAATAAGAAATTGGAAATTTAAAATTCTTCACTGCTAGGCGTAGATATGAGTATTTATTATGGCTCCTAACATGAACACTTACTAATGTTTAGATTTCTCTATTAGAAATGTTTAGACAAAATGAAAACAAAATGTCTTGGAGGCCTCTGTGACTGGAGCTTTTTGGTCTTAGGTCCCCTGGGGTGGCTGGTTGGTGAATGCCCCATCCCCTTCCCTCCATCATTTACCCCTCCCTTACCATTTACTGCTAGCCTAGGAAGAAGACATCCCAGGATTTGCTCATACAGGACCGTGCCCCATGATCTTTGTGGTCACACCCACACTGTATTCCTAGACTTTAGGTTCGTTTAATGCGATGTAGGAGGTAGGCAGGCAGCCTGCTTTGGCTCTTGCTGAAGGCTTTGCATCCCATGCTGAAGGGCTCGGTTTGTAGACAGCTGGGAAATCCAAGCTGGGAATATCATTGGCAATGGCTTTTAATGTTACCAGAACGGAAGATGGTCACTGACATAGAGCTCAGCCATGACAGGCACTGTGGGAGAAGTAGGCTTCTGCATTTGGAAAGTTTACTACTCTACTAAGCACACCATAAGAAGGGATTAAATTTGGAGACTAGTGTGAGAAGAGGCATATAAGGTTGTGAGATACACCTTTTGGTTATTTATGTGTGTATATATAGGTATTACTTGTGGTGAATTCAATGACACGCTACTTTCTGAATTTCACTTTGTACTTAGATCTTGGGAGATGTGGAAGCATTTCTGTAAAGCTGGACAAGGACACTGGGACTTTGTATTATTGCTAAACTGTGTCAAAACACTGGTATACAATCATAATACGACAGTCTCTTCTTAAGTGATTTAACAGTGAGGACACTACATTCATCCAGATTTAAAATAAACCACCGGCTACTGCAGTTTGCTAACTATTCTGTGAAACAGTCCACTGTATCTCACTGCTGTTGATTTCTTTCAGATTCCTGGGTCTGTTTGCCACTAACAAGTACTGTTTCAGAAATTTAAATAAGATATCCCTGCAAATGAATACTCTTCACTCATCCATCTGAACTGAGAGCAAACAGTATGGGAGAAATCAGCATCCACGGAGTATCCACACAGAATACTGCATTTTATTATCAGTATTTTCTGCCTGTTCTGTAGTGCAGGAACCACATGTAGGTTTAACATTTGAGCTTTTCTGCCATCTAGTGACTGTGGGCGCTATGGCTGCGGGTTTATTGCTGGGCTTTGGTTCTGGCATGAAGGTAAATTTATTTTGTGGAGATCTTTGTGGTTAAGGAGTACTCCAGCACTGATTTTCTTTGAATGTTTGATCTAAAGAGAATGAGAAAGTAAACCTTACATTTATTCCCAGCCTGTATGCAATTCTGTTTGTTTTTTTTTCCGAGGAACTAAAGTGTACGCAAGCTGGGGTCACCACTCTGCTCAAAGTGAAGGGAGATGTGGAAAGAAGGGTTGCAAGTCTCTGAGACACGGAGCTTCTGTAGATAATCCTGGGTGAGTAGTCCTCAGCACTTCTTAGATTGTGTCCTGTTGGTTTATTTAGGCTTTCCAGGTGCCTCACTTGATACCTTTCAAAAACTCTGAGAACTGGAAACTCAAAGGACTATACGTATAAGTACACCTGAAAACCTAAAGCTGATCTCTCTCAAAAGAAACAGACAAATGAGTAGGAACAGTTGCCATTTCCACTTACCTCTTCATCCTGTTTTGGTGTTTGCATACAGATGCAGATGATTTGATGGTTCTTTCTCTAGGTGAAATATTTTGGAAGCTAGTTCTTTAAATACTGTTGCACTGAGGTCCTAGACTGTTTTCTTTAGTGTTATAAATTTGGGAATGTGACGAGTGAAATAAGAAGAAACCTATCCTGTTCCACTTTGGCCATGTATCCTACTCACGATACAGTCTTCATCAGTTATGTCATGATAAGCCTCAGGTCCTACAGATTAAAAGGGACATTCCCATTGCCTCCTTATTACACAGAAGTTTAAAAATATCTGCAAGATACTAGAAAGTGAAATCTACAGTCTTGACTAACAGAGGTAAAGACAGATAGCACTTTAGGGAGATATGTAATTTGGCAATATTCATTAAAGCAGGAGCTTATACAGCACAAGAAGCATCACTGAACTTTTTTTTCTTCATTATATTAACTGAATAGTTACTGTTTTCCTGTGAGAACCTTAGACAGAAACAATACAGCTTTTTATTTCAGATGGTGTGCTGTTCTTCATAAAAAAGGGAATTTCTTCTGCTATAGGTCTCTGAAGGATGAAATGATGCTAATGTATTTGCTGACTCCTAATAGAAGTATTTGCACGACATATTTCAAGCTGACCTTGTACTGTGGCATGACCAGATGTCTGTTATTCCTTATCCCCATCATGTCTTAAGAAATTCAGGCTTCTGCTTACTCTCCATGATGGCTGTGTCAGCATCTTTAACAGTTGAACCCCGTTACTGCTGTTTGTTCCTGCTTACCTGTTGCAGTTGGAGGCAAATGCTGTCCAAGGTCGCAGACTGAGCTATTTAGCTTGAGGAATGACAAATGATGAGGAAAAGTGAGTAGCTAGAAGGAAATCAAGTATCTTGGTATGAAACTGGTAATTATACAGCAGTGATAATAATATAATCTGGAGTGAAGTCATTCATGTCACGCGGACATTTCAGGAGCCCATAGCAAATATTTTTCTACAGGCTGGATAAAAATGAGGGGAGGGTTGGTGTATGGGAGGGAGAGTCGCATTTGCTGATGACAAATCCCTGAGAATATTCGGTCCCTTCTACCAAACCCAAAACATAAATGGTAAACCATTAGTCATTTTGTTGATTAGAAGTTTCTTATTAATCTGAATACATTGTTGTTTACAGAAAATCTTTCTTAGTATTAATGCTAGCAGCAGAACTTGAGTCTGTCTCACACGGCTTCCAGAAAACATCCATTCTCTTTTCCCGTTTCCAGAAGCTGTAGTAACTGCATCAGTGCTGTAGGAGAATCACTGTTTCGCAGCTGATAATATCTCAGTAGTGCTGGTTTTTTTCAGGCTACTTTCTGAAATATTGCTGACTGAAGAGTGTGTGATTCAGATTCCCAGAAAAAAAAAGATGTCTTCCCAGCAGTAATTACATTTCTAGGTACTGCCAGGCACTACCGAACTGTTGTGAGTACATGAAGTCAGGAAACATAGTGTCTGTTCAGCCCAGTATTTTCCAGCCACCTTGCTTTCAGATCTCTCTCAGTCTCCGCTTAAGCATTTGACATCTCTATCCATACTTCCAGACTTGCCTTTAAAAGCCTACAAAACATCCTTATTTTGATTGACTGAAATATCTGTATTGTGTGATGTTTCAATGTTGAACATCCAGTTGAATGTTTTAAGAAATCTTACCCATCCCCATTCTTACAGGAGATCTTACTTCCTGTTGCAGCCTTTATAAAAATAGAGAGTATTTAAAAATTATCCTTGTTCTAGTCAGATCTTCATTTTAGGTTGGAAACTTGACATTAATTCTATTTTATTCTTTGTATTACAGAAGTGAATTTTTTCTAGCTGAAAAGTGTTTTAAAGATTTTTCACTCCTAAGGAAAAGAAATCCCACTGCAGAAGTGTTTGTCATAGAATCGGTGGTTAACTTTGTACATTCCTTTGTTGCTGATGTAGACCCAATTATTTATTACAGTAAAGTAATATTTGACAAATCACTTGATACCTTCCTGCCAAAATAAGGCTCTTTGGTAGGTAGCTGATAGAGCAAGAGATCAAAGGCTCTCTTTGGCTAACTACCCTATACATTTTAATGGAAATTAGTGAGATGTAGATGAAAAAAGGGTTGATCTCCACTTTTCCAGATGCCCTGACTGTGTGGGAGGAATTCAGAAGTAATACTGAGCTTCTGTGTAAAAATGTCTGGAAGGGAAAACACTAATTGTCACCAGCACTGCAGAGGCACGAAGAGGACTCTCTCTGAAATCAGGAAAGGAAGAACTTGACAGCCACATGCAAGTTTCAGCTTGTGTAGGGAACAGCTTGAAGTCCTAAGCAATACCTTGTAACTTGTTTAAAAACTTTTCTGCTCACATTTTTTCTGACAGAAGGCTAGAAAATTAGTTGAAATGGACATTTCTGCAGGAGCTACTAATGGGAAGGTCTATGTAGGTGAAAACAATTGAAATGGGCAATGCAATATTTTGATATTTACCAGCACTTTCATGTTCTGTTAAAAACTGAAACACTTCAAAAACCCCTGATAAGATTACACTTCTGCTGTGGAGAAAGAGAGAAATTGACGAGCAGTACTGTGCATCACTCTTCCAGTCACAGCTGCAGCTGATGAGCAGAGAGGCTGCAACATGCCAGGTTGGTTCTCCTTCCTAGATCTTGGGTAGCTTCAGCAAGCTGTGGGTGGCCCCATGGAAGGGGATTCACAAAGGCTGAAAATAGATTTGTAATTTGGTTAAATATCGGCACTTAACTTAGACGTAACTCCTCTGGACAGGCTCTTTATCTCTACAGATGTAAAGCATATTCTTCCCCCATTTCGTCCCTGTGTCCTGCCTCCTCCCCCTCTCCCCCCCGCTTCAGTGGATCAAGCAGCTCTTTTGTTATCTGATGTATTTTACATCTGTTCAGTTGTTTCTTTTCCATCCACTCAGAGCTTTGCTCAGAAGTATGAACATCAGCTTGCATTTCCTGGGGAAATACAGAGCAGGTGGTAGGCTCAGTCTGGTCTTTCAGTTGCATTAATATTACTTTTGATGAGTTGCTGTAAGCTATGGCTCCAACTCTGGCAGTAGAAAATCTGTGGGATTTTGTTCTTTGCCTCTGTTCTTACTGTTGTTAGGTCATTTCAATGTATCAATGATCTTGTTTTGTTAACCATTTAATTTATCAAAGGAAATAAGATGTGGGCAGCTGTACCTTTCCATGGCTCAAGCAAGGTTTTTGACAGAGCTGATGTTACAGGCAGCGTGCTGCTATGGCTCAGGCACTAAGTGGTTCCTGCCAGACTCTGGAGTTCCAGATTACTTCTGAGCTCATCCTGTCCCTGGTACTGCTGTGAAGCCTTCCATGACGTTTGTATTCTTCTTCTCTCGGTAGATCTCCCTCTTGTCACATGGCTTTTCCTATTCTACATATTATTCAAGAATTTCTGTAGGATAGCAAGGACTGGGTTGAGATGCACTGCCTTCATGTCATACAATGACATAAAGAAAGTGAAAAGCATGAAACAGAAGTCTTAGACTAGTCTAAGTTCTCTACCTTTGGTGTGGGGGGTTCAGCACTGAAGCCCTGATTGTGCAGTCTGCTGCTGTTCACCTTTGTTGTTGTACTTTCTTGTTGCTTGGTATAACCTTGTTGCTGCCTTTAGATATAATTCATGCACCCCACTGATATTCCCCAAGAGTCAGATGTTTGGTGTGCTAATTATTTAAGGCTTTTTCTGCGATTCAGAAAAAAAATCGTAGCCTAATGGGTTCCTGAAGATGGATAGTCAAGCGTCAGGCATATATTTTGATTCCTACTAGGTGGCCGTAAAAATGCCACTCCAGTTTCTTGGCTTCCCCATGAAGAATATGAGGAAAAATGGATACTTCTTGCTGATAGAACTTTTTTCTATATTAAGTTGTTTCCACTTGTAAAGGCATGGCTCTCCTGGAGCTGATACCAAGAAAGGAAGAGAGTGAGTAGGTTGCTTAACATAAAAACATCACATCTGGCACAACTTTTCATGTAATTTCCATATCACGCATGCTCTTGTATGCCAGAAAAGCTGAGAAGAGTTAGTACCTACCAGGTCTGCCTTGCTTGTCAAACTGCCCTGAGCTCCGAAGACTTCTGATTTTCTGTAGAGTTCAAATTCTTCTACTGTCATTCAGATCAGAAATTTTGTCTTTTGTCTCTTTATTCTTTTGCACCCAATTTTACTTTCAGCTGTGGATGAAAGGAGGAAGAAGAAGGTGATCAGACACACAAGAGTATACAGGCACTGAACTAGCATTGATTTCAGTAGGGTCTAGATGCCTACATACCCCTGTTCCTCCAGTTTTAAATGACAGGTGGGTGTTCTTTTTATAGGGAGTGAACAAAGGTTGCATGTAACATTTTTAAACAAGAAAGGCTAAATATATCACACTGAAAAGAATGAAAATAGATGAGAAGAGTATGTTGATATGCTGGCCTGTAAGAGTAAGGCTTATGCTAAAAAGTAATTGCACTCATTCTGCTTACAAAAGTCAGCTCTGGACCCTAGTTTCTGGTATTTCATTGGTGGGTAAAATTCTGGTTTTTTGTTTGCATTGTTTGGGTGCTGGCATGAGAAGATAGGTAGGGATTTGAGAATAAGTCATATTTTGCATCATTTCTCAAAGAAAGGTGTTTGACCATAAGACTTTGAATTTCATTAATCTCTTCTGAAAGACTGTTGCATAGCTGGGAAATCTAGACACAATTTCAACCCTTATTTTGATGCCTTTGAAATTGCTGCAGTTGACAAAGTTACTACATGATTGTCAGTGAGATTGCAAATGAGACACCTGTTGCAAAATGGTGAGAAAAGACCTAGAACCTATTCATTCTGGCATGTGTTATACCAAGGGTTTCCCCAGACCTGTAGGATGTTGGTTTCCTTTGCTTCCTACAAAACTTGTACTAATTTGTGCTTATCAGAGTATCCAGACCCAGTGTTGTCCAAGGCAACCCCCCACACTGCTAGTTTGTGGGTGCAGATTTAGCAAAGGTGCTCCCTAAGCCCAGAAGGACCAGTCACTGAGAGGTCACTGCACTTAATGGTTGAATCTGCTGCCCCTACAGAGATGCAAACAGAGAGAGCGCATTTTCAGCTTCGCTTGGTTCACTTCATCTCCCAGCTCTTGATAGGTTTGAACATTGCTGAAGGAAAAACTTCGTGTAACAGTTCTGAAGGCCTTTTGAGGTCAAGCTTTTACTTAAAGAATTAGGAAAAAGCAGAACTAGCATAAAGTTCTAGCTTATAGCTAACAGCAGACTCAGAGTCTGCAAGCAGTACCGACAAGCCTTGCCCCAGGTTCTGGCCAGTTGCCATTTCCACTTACCTCTTCATCCTGTTTTGGTGTTTGCATACAGATGCAGATGATTTTCTGGTTCTACTATATGTGAAATATTTTGGGAGCTAGTTGTGTCTCCCCCTTTACCTCTAAATTAGTCAGCAGATGTGAGCTGTACAAATGATGTTAATAGCTCCTTTTCACATGGGTCTCTGGTTTTAAAGATATTTTATTTTAATGGATTATACCTTTGCCCAGTCTTGCCTTCTCCATTGACACAAAACTACTAATATATTTATGTTTGCCTCTGCACATTACATCATATATATAGATTCTGTTAAGTCCATGATGTCTGTGTTGCCAGTCTTCTATAGAGGTCACCCTAACATGTCAGTGCAAATGATGGACTTCGTAGCAAATTTCTTGGTGGGACATGTCCATGAGAACAAGCCTCCTTGTACTCTGACTTGATATGGGGTTTTGTACCATAGCATGTCACTCATTCTTTGGATCCAACTAGAGGCACTTTAAAAATATTTATCTGTAAAATGAGAATAAATATTGCTTTCCCACTTACAGTGGATAAAAACAATAGTGTCGTATAATTCCCTGAAAGTTTAAGCAATAGCTGTAGAATTTTCTGTTGTCTTCAGAAGCATTTTATGATTTTACAACCTATCCAGAGATTCAGCAGCATACATAAATGAGACCTCTGCTTATCTCAGTATGTGCTAAACCTCAGGGAATTCTACTTAATTAAAAGGAGTTCAAAGAACCAAGCAATTTATTTTCTGAGAGAGCACAGGCACAGTGGATGCAACACCTCACGAAGAAAAGACTTTCTTCAGCCTTGGTTTTCAGCATTCGTTATTCTCATGCAGATGGAGAGTATATCTGTATATCTCTTTGTATGTGGATAGCATTCTGCAGGGAAGGGACATTCTCTTCTGGAGAATGAACGCTCTACACTATTAGAAAAGCACACCCTTCTAAAGACAGATCTTTAAGGTAGCTGTGATCTCATTCGAGGAACATCTACACTTCCTGACAAAATTGGACTATTACTGCATGTGCTGTAAAGATACTTCAGAAGGTACATTTTAAATGGTGTTGGGAACACATCTATTTTGTATCAATGCATTTCGGTGTATTATTACTGTCACTGTCAGGATCTAGGTGACCTGTGCATGTCCCTGGACTTTGTCTCCCTGGATTTTTTTTAAGTATATATTCTAATTTTAAATATGACACATTTAATAAAATATAAGTGCATTATATGAGATCTTTAAAAACATCTAAATTGTTTATTTGTTAATGCTGATATTTTTGTATAGATGGATACTTATTAAACGGTTTCAAACTGAAATTAAAAATGTATAAAATTAATGTCTGAACATCAGATTTTATATTCAGGTAGCATTAATAGTTTCAGGTTAATTGTTACAATGCTTTCAGTATTGGGTTTTTTTTTTCTTCTCATTTACTTATTTCCAGACTCCTGTTGATGTTTTTCTTTCCAGTGATTAATTTCTTATTCTCTTGCACTAAAACTTCAATTCAGATAAGGTCTTACCAGTCTCCAGTCTGTGTTCAAAAAAGGTACTGAACTAGAATTGGAACTAATTGAATTTATTAATTTTCAGGAAAAGTACAACACAAATTCTCTTTTGGTTTTGAGTTAGTGAGACTTCAGTAATATCTCAAATAGCCACATTTTAAGGACTTAGTCCTTAGTCCTTTCAGTGTTGGAATCTTTGCTAACCCTGGACTTTATTTAACTTATTAGCTGTTGCTGTTCATTCTGCTCAGTATTGTGCTCAGAATGGTGAACTCGCTTCATCAAGGGTACAAAAATGTTTGTTGGGCTTTGTATGAATCAAATATCTATCTGTGGTGGATTGACTTGGCTGGAGGTCAGGTGCCCACCAAGCTGCTCTATCACTGCCCTCCCTGCAGGACAGGGCAGGAAGAAAAATAGGATGGAAAAAACTTCATGGGCCAAGATAAAGGCAGTTTAATAAAGCAAAAGCAAAGGCTGCAAGCAGAAGCAAAGGAAAACCAAAAGACTTATTCTCTACTTCCCATCAGGAGGCCATGTCCAGCCACTTCCTGGGAAGCAGGGCTTCAGTACATGTAGCAGTTGCTCCAGAAGACAAATGTCCTAAGTAATGAATGCCCACCCCTCCTCCTCCTTGCTCTCAGCTTTTTACTGCTGACCAGACATTATACGGTATAGAGTATCCCCTTGGTCAGTTTGGGCCAGCTGTCCCGGCTGTGTGCCCTCCCAGGATCTCGCCCACTCCCAAGAGGGTGAGCAATGGTGAGGGGGGGATGTTGGAGATCCAGCCTTGGTGCTGTGCCAGCGCTGCTCAGCAGCAGCCAAAACACCGGTGTGTTACCAGCACCTTGCTGGCTGCCAGTGCACAGCACAGCGCGGTGAGGGCTGCTGTGGGGAAAGTTAACTCCATCTCAGCCAGGCCCAATACGCTACCTGAACGGCTTTCTCACATTCTATGAAATCCTGAAAAATCACCCATTTTTCAACTTACTGTCATTTACATGTTCAAAATCTGACATTACAGAATAAGCTGATAGTTACCTTGACTTTGTACATCCGTACTTGTGTCTGCAGCATCTCCTTTGCTGAGCGGGCAAGGACAACTGACAGCCTGTGCAAAATCTGCCCTCTGTGTATGAATACAGCATATCCCCATTCAAGAGATTCAGCGGTGGTGGTGTGGAAGTGAACATGTGTGATGTTATGTGTTGAGGCAAGACCTCCTTGACAGCTAGTCTGTGTCAGGACCCCAGGGGCACTTAGCAGCCTTCAAGGTTCTGCCCCTACTCAGACTCATGGGCAAGGGCCTAGCTGCATGGGGTGGCCCCTGGTGGGACATCCCTTCTCCAGGCTCCTGGGACACCTGTCCATCTCCTGAGGCTACACAGGGGTTTTTCAGCCTGAGCCTGGAGGTGCACATGTGTCCTGGCTCTGGCTAGGACAGAGTCAATGTCACCAGGAGCCAGGCCAGGTGAGCCAGGCTGGCCGGGGGCTATTCCATACTGTGTGAGGCCATGCTCACCATAACAGGGGGCTGGTCGGGGAGGGGCGGGTTCGGCGGGGCTCCAGGGCGGGCTGAGGTTCCGGTTGGTTGTTCGGATCGGTAAATTGCTTTCTGTTATCACTCGTTGTGTGAATCTGTTATCAGTGCTATTGTTGATTGTTCCCCTCTCCCTTGCTGTCCCAGTAACCTGTCCTTACTGCAACCCACGAGGCTTTTGCCTTTGTTTGTCCGTCTGTCTGGTGCTTGGCTGGGCTTAAACCACGTCAACATGGGACAGATGTTTTGCTGCAGTTGGGTTATGCTAATTTTGGGGCTGGCCCTGGGCAGGGAGGCTGTGTGCGGTGGGGGATGGAGTGGGTGGGCATTGGGCACTGCTGTGGGGACCCCCAAGGAGGAGTTTCTTGAGCAGGTGAGCTGTCCATCACTGCGTGTTTTAAGCCTGATGTTATTTTGCCTAGAGCCACTGTGTATGGGCATAGGACCCAGCCGTATGGAGGCATATGCTTCTGCCTGGGATGGAGGTGTCTACAGGAGGCTTTTTGTGATGAATTTTGCATAGTTTCATTGTTAAATGCTGCTGACCCTGCCTGACTTCAAGGCCAAGGTCCATTAAAATGCTAGCCCCAGGTAGGCTTCTGCTTCTGCTCTTGTCAAGTCTCAAACTCAGCATCAGTTGATTTTTTATTTATTTATTTTTTTCTGACAGAACTTCGCTTCTCCAGAGATCTGGGCAGGGTCCTACTGGCAGGGATGCTCTTCCTTCCCTCTTCAATGAGTTACCACATTGCTCAAGGACATGAGGTACTATTCTTACTTCGGCCAATTGATGGCATAAATATATGTTTGTGTGCCTGCACATTTCCTCTTCTGTTAGATTACCAGTCTCCTTACAGCATGCGTACCAATTGCATACTGTCACAATGGCAAACCATCTGCTCCTTTCCCCACTCACTTTAAGTGAAGCCTCTTATCAAACAACAGACGTAGATGAGGATTTATCTTGCCCTTGGGATCTGCTGGGGTTTTTTATCTTCTACTCCATTAAAACAATTAAAATGGTTCTTAATGTAGTTTAGTGTAGAAGGTGGCAGTATATTGCCATTGGCGTGTGGAACGCATAGATGAATTGAACTGGCATTATAGCCTGAACTGCCAACTCAGCATGTCTGATTTAGGGTTGTATAAAAAGTGATGATCAGGCCATGAAGGCTTGGAAAATGCAGATAGTATGCAATATTGTGTTGCTTGAGTAGGAGCCAAAATCTACTTGTTTTGTCAAACTGGAAGAGACCTTGGGTTTTGGTTCCGTATTTAGATATTTAGGCTCATTAGGCTAACTCTGGGCTTCATACAGTCTTCAGCACTTTTTTGTTTTGGCTTGGTCGTGTTTTTTTCGTGTTTTGTGGGTTTTTTGTTGGGTTTTTGTTGGCTTTTTCTGTTTGTTTTTAATATGGCCAGTACTTCACTCTTTTCTGTTCTCCAATGTGATAAAAATGGTGTACATGTTTTTTACCATTCAGTGCTCTAGGGCTTTTGCAATAAAAGTGGCTGTTAAAGAAATATTAAGACGCAGAAGATGCAAACTCTTGAGGATCTTCTTGTGGCTAATATCATAGCAAACATAATGAGGAACTGAGCTATTTATTGCATCTGTGTGAAACAGTATTTTTCATTTTAGCCATATCTCAGTGTAGGTGTCTTCCATAATCATAGCAGTTGTATATTATAACCATAGCATCTACTGTGTCATTTACCTTGCAGTAAACATGGGTGTAGCTTTCAGCAATACATGGGATACACAGGTAGGCAGGGAAAGCACTCAGCTATTCTAAGTTCCCTGACAATTTCTCAGTCCAGACAGTAAACGTGAAACTGTGGCAGTTTATGTGAGACAGACTGCATAATGTACATTGGGGAAGTATTATGATTAACTAGAATTATTATGTGAAGGTTCTTTTTTGTGAGGCTGCCACTTTTATCATGTTTTAGAATAGGACAGCAGGTGTCACTATAGTAGTAGCAAAAGCAAGAAAAGTAAAATGTCTCTTTCTTACCACATTTTTTTTTAACTCTTTACATTTCTCATTAGAGACAAGGATCAAGGGCAGCATGATGCTTGTCCTGGCCTCCTGACTGTCAGTTTATCAGGAACCAGGTCAGCTTATGTCAGAATTTGGAAGCATGAAGAGGATTTGGGAGACTTTAACACTGAGAGATAAAAGATACTATGATTTTCTATGCAGACTAGAAAAGAGACAGAAAGAGATAGTACTTTTTGGAAATACTCTTCTGTACTTTCTGAATTTTATTCACACCTGGGAATTTTTGGTGAAATTAAAGTGAAAACACTGAGAACCAGTCATGTATGTTAGCTTCTGTATTTTGAACGGAGTGCCTAAGGCTAGTAGCCCCTAGTTTTGTAATGAGGCACATAAACTGAAGTGATGCTCAAACTTGCTGGGCTCCCTGGAGCTGCTCTGTCATTAACACCTGACCAGTGAGCCTCACTTTTAGACTCAGTCATTCCACTTTTAGTATCCATTAAATGAAAAATCTGTGTCTGGGAAATGACTGCTGCAGGGTACTGAATTTCACAGACTGCTGCTGAAGAGAGCATCTTCCTTAACAAAAAAAAAAAAAAAAAAAAAAAAAAGAATTTTGAAGTGGAATAGAATATTTACTGAGAGTAACCAATAAACCCAGAAACTGACCAGATGAAACTTTAGATTTTAAAAATCTGTAGCTTAAGGAGAAATTAAATACAGCTACATTTACCGTAAAGCCTTGAGTGTGTAAAAAGGAGCAGAAATGGAACATAGTGAATATTCCTCTATTCGTTATTTGAGGTGAAAGGACAGGTTTGTCCATTATTGAGTTTCAAAAAGCAGTCGCTAATGGTGAGCTGAGGTAAACCTTCAGGACGATTCCTCTTTTTCTGAACTTCAGAGAGTAGGACAATACATGTCAATCAGATATACTTCTTGCTGGTTTATAAAGCTGCTGCTCCTGACTGCACCAGAATGGGTGGCAGTCTGTTCCAGCATGGCATTTCTTGTGCTCCTTTGTGTGTGACTGGTTTCAAATGGCACTGTCCACATTTCCAGTAGGTTTTGTTTAATCCAGCCATCCTGGAGGGACAGATTAAATATTTTCCAGAGTTGTGTTATTATGAAAAGAGCACAGAAAAAAACCTGGCAACCAAAGTAAAGCCCCATAAACCAGTGTCTTAATTTGCATTTCAAAGGGCACTTAAATATGAGGCTACACCTCAATACTGCACAAGGAAATAAAACACCTCCCACTGCAAAGTGAAGGACATCATAAATTACATTAGCAATGAAACTAATCAATTGAAATAACAGCGAGCCTTTCCTAATATCCCTGAACTTTCCTTTGCTAGCATATTTTCTCTTCACAAGTGTGTTGCTCAGAATTAAAGGCAAGAAAAAATAATTTTATAACCAGAGCTGCATGAAACTGAGGACAGTAAAACCAGTTTAAGAGAAATAGATAAACATGAAAAGCGGAGTTCAGGTGATATCTGAACCAACCAGGATCATACCCTGAAGTTCAGAAGATACTCAGTTAAGCCTTTTAAATGTTATGTCTTCATGCAGCTGGCCAAGACATGAGTTGAACCCTTGTAGAAAGAAAGTGTTTTCACATCACTTTGAACATCTCTCATTTAGTACTGGTTGCATTAAAAGGGATTGGTTTTACAATTTATCTAGAGACAGATACAGGTTAATGACAAGTACTAGTTTTAAAAGTGGTCTGAATATCTATAGTTAATGTGGCTCTAAATGTACATTTCAGGTCACAATTTCAGTTGATTCTGATGCTGCAAAGAGTCTCTGCAGCAAAGGAACAGACCTGTCTGCTCGTCGGTGTCCATATCATTTGTCTGTAGCACTGCTGATCACAGGGGCAGAATGGGATGGAAAAGATTACACTGCTGGAAATGTTTTAGACCTATGTGTTTTCAAACTAGCAATAAGATTAGAAACTGTTGGTGACAAACACTGAGCAAAATTTGTGGGTACTATACTTACATTTGACTACAGTGCCATGTTTCTCTCAAATTTTAGCTTTCTGTGTACTACTTTTCTTTTTAACTTTCGATGTTTATAAATCCTTAAAGCCTAACTTTCTTTTTAATGGAGCTATCAACTTGGGATTTAGCTATAATTTGTCAAGTGCTTAGGAAGGACTTGATTTCAATCCAGACACACCATGTATTTTCATAGTCAGGCACGTTATTATAAGCTTTTGCCTTAATTTTCTTGCTGAAGAGGTACTGTGTGGGCAGTATCTGTGGTGTGCTTCAATAGACAGCCTAATACTGCCTGGAATAAAATTTGTCAGGAAAAAAATATCTAGTTTTCTAACAGCAACAATAACAGAACATAGGTTAAAATCAAGAACTCTGACATTCTGTTCGAAATAGATTGAATGTTTTACTGAAAACACATACGTTGAGGGGGAAAAAGTTGAAAGGTCATTGCACTTCCACATTTTTAAAATCACCCTTTAAAGTAATGGAAACGATTCAGTGTTGAGGGTTTTGTTTGTTTGTTTGTTTTTTTGTTGTTGTTATTGTTGTCTCAAATGGTGCAGGAAGTACACTAGATACAACCTATTAAACACAATTAATGAGTTAATGAGCTCTGAGGCTAGATGGTTAGGATGAAAGCTGATGAAGATGAAAGCCTTTCATGATCTAGGGAAAAAGGAAAGTGAGTGGCCCTGCTCAGACTGACTTTCATGTCAGTGGGTAAAATTAGGACCCCAGAAGAGGCTCATTTGTGAGCTGGACTAGTTCAAGATGGCCCCAAGATGGAGGAGTTTCATATTAGAGGAGCACCTCTGGATCTTATTTTTCTAAAAAAGAGGGAACAGCCAAGGAGTTTTGATGTGGCAGCATTGTATGAGACTGTGGAAATTTCTGGTCAGTTGAAACCCTGCAAGCAGTGACCTGAGTCACAGCAGACACTCAGCTGGGAACAGGTGGAGGAAAACAGCAGGTGCCTGCCCAGATTCCCAGCACTGCTGGGAAGTGAAGAGGAGCACAGGTATGCATGTACTTCCAGCATCCCTCATCTTTAAAAAAAAAAAGTATTTTGTTCTTTCCTGTTTGCTTTGTATGTTGTTAGCATACAAAATGCATGTTTCTGTCATGTATTGGCATCTGAGTTAACATGCTCTGAACTGAAGACCATCTTGCAGAAGCTGTAGTTTCAGGTAACGACAACATGAGAAAAGACTTCAAAATGCATTTTGAGTATGATGAAAATGAAGGCCTTTCGCTTGTTGTGAGGATTTAACATAGAGAGTTTTGTGAGTATAATGAGAACCAAGAGTTTGCCAATAGCTGTAACAGGTTGCATCACTGCTGACAGCTGCCTAAGCGTTTCATATCCAACACCAGCATAACAACAGGCAAAGCTGCTGTGGTACCACCTAGATATTTTTCTACGTGTCTGTTAGATAAGAACATCTCAGGACACAGTTTCAGTCTCTTCCTTGACTTAAAGTCTGCTTATACACTTGAGGATCTCCAAACAATTCTCATGTTGTATTGTTTCCCTTAACACATGCATTATGTGTACCACATTCTCCATGGAGGATACTGCATTATCTTGGTTTGTCATGGTTTATTTTTGCTTCTCCACTGTTTCCTACTTCAAATTCTGTATAAAACCTCTGTACAATCTATTGATTCCTTTAAAGCAGAAGAAACCTCCCAACTTTGACCACCACTTCATTAATATGTGGTAATGTAAAGGAGAATGTAACCTTCCAGAAGATTGCACTAACTTCATCATTCAGGAAGCAAGTCTATGATGGTCATAGGGGAGAAGTATGTGCACAGCTCCCTGGAAAAAGCAGAAGACAATCATAGTGAATGCTTGAATGGCGATGATTAATTGAAACCCTGTAGTGTGAAATGAGACTTCTGAAACTATGGTTTGTGCCAATTACCATGTGTAACATGCTTGTTTCTTCTCGGTATACCTGTGAACGTGAAGTCCTCCTTGCTTCAGCGAAAATGTTATTGATTGAACCTCTGTAAAAAATGGAAAAAAATGGAGAAGGAATGCTGGGGACCAAATAGCTCTGAGACTTGTGCAACAGTCTTCACTTTGATCTGCATCAAAGGTGCTTGCTTCAAAGTTATTTCTAAAGGACAGAGAATGAAATTTGAAATAGAAAAGGAAAGGAAAGTAGTGGATGAGCCTAATGTATTACAGAGTCTCTGTTCTTCAGACTGCTTGGTTTCTGTGTTGCAATGAATACAAGATGAGAAACAGGGAGTAAATGAATTGGAAATAAGTAGCAATGGTAGCAATGCATTTGATCTGTCTGTGTTGTTAATCTGTTAGACTGCTGGCCACAGAATATACCCAGAAAAATACTAGGAATATGGTATTTGGGGAGTAGGAAATGGAGAGAAATGAAGGAGAGAGGGGAATCGTCAAGGGGGAAATATTAAGCATAACAGTCATCTATATTAAGCATCAAGGTTATAAATGTCTTTTGTGTGACATGACATCTGGGTTTCATTTAATGTTTGAACTCCTATAAAGACACAGTTCTTATGTGAAAGATTTTCTAATATTAATGCAATTTTAATCAATGGGCTAAGTTGTTATGATTTAACTATGCTATCTTCAGTTACAGGAAGCTACAAGTTATTTATGTATAAGTAAACAAGATCTTGCCTTAGTTAGGGTGGCCAACTGATTGTCCAGCTTACTAACTGCATCTGTCAGTGTAAGGCACAGTGTCTGCAGTAACTACTTCTTAGGTTTCCTAAATAATTCATAGACATGTTGTCTAAGGAAAGATGTTCAAGGGAAGTGATTTTAAGGCATTTCTCTAACTACCTGACCTACTTCCGAAAACCACCTGACAAGCTTGGGCAAGGACTATAGCTGAGATCAAGACAATCTGGATACTGCTTTTGCCTTCTTTTACTTACACAAAACTTTAAAAAAAAAAAATCCCTATCATAAATATTTTCATGCCCAGAGTAAGTGGAAGACAAAAATTATAGACTTTCATGGAAACTCTGGTGCTGGATTGATGAGAATTAAGTTTTGCAGAATCTAGCATCAAATATATATATATATATAATATGTAACATATATATATATATAAATATATATATAAATGTAGTAGGTAATGAGGCAAATGTAAATCTCCAGCTTATTTTTAGTATGTCTTTTTAGTGGAGAGTAAGGACTAGACTTTGCACCAATGATATAACTATGGGCTTTGCCTTTGGTTTCAGGGAACTGAAGAAAGCAGTAGATAAGCACAGATTCCTCAGCCAAGGAATCATCCCAATAGGGCTAACATTGCATCATCTCAGTGTTGTGGTTTATAAAGAGCAAGTGTAAAGGGGAATCAGGTTTGTGGTTTTAATTACATAGTTCTTCATGATACATTATTGCTTTTGTCTTTGAAAAATGGATTAATCTTTATTGAGATATGATTGAAATGCTGAAATCATAATCAAGTAAATAAAACAATAATAAGCATCATCCCTTGGGGATCTTTTTTCTTGGAACACATGGTGTTCGTCAAGAAAATCCAAATCTGTCTAGAAGCTTTGAGCATGCTTTGTATAAGTTGAGGAAAGAATGGAGATGAAAAAGAGCTCAGCTATTAAAGACTGCTTTGAGATCTTGCTAATGCCACAAGTGTGAGACTTTTTTTGAATGCTAAGTCCCTCTTCCAGCTGCATGTATGGTATATCCACATAGAGATATCTAAATTATAATGCAGAGATGGCTGTGATTTAGGGCATAAACCTGTCCTTTATCCTGAGTCATAATTCAGTGCAACAGTAATTTTTTTTTTGCCTAACTTAAAATAATATCCAGAGACGCTGAATGCAATACCATATCTGAATTTGTGACTTCACTCTTTCCTTGTCTATTGTAGTTTTATGTTCTTATGGATTTGAAATATGCTGTGACAGTGTCATTAAATTAGTCTTTTTCTAGTAAAATGTTTCTTCATATTATAGCTTTTTCACTAGCTAGAATGAAAAAAAAAAAAAAAAAAAAGGGGATTCAGAACCTCAAGGAAAATCTTGACCTTTTAAGGTTAGAGTAAATTCAGTGATGTCCTATTTTACTTTTGCCTTATTCTTCCCTTCCTTAAAGATCTAGTGATTACTGACTGATGGCCTGAATTCAGCAGGTATTTTATCCACAGTGCTGCATCACGGAAATGCTTAGAAGAGGACTAAGGCTCACATTATTGTTGATAGCACGCCTGCTGCTACATCAGTTGCTTCTGATGCTGTCATGCTCTTTTAAACAAAGAACAACTCTGCAGTCCATCTTTGCTTTCGCCTTTGCTGTTCCTCTCTTTCATCCTCCAGCAAATAAATAAATGGAAGAAAAAATAATTAATACCAAAGTCACAGTTCTTTAGTTTTGTTTCTCAACCTTGGTTTTACTCTCATATTTTTTCTCTGGAATACACCATTAGCAAGTTTGCTGATGATACCAAACTGGGAGGTGTTGTTAACTCTCTTGAGGGATGAGAGCCCTTGCAGGGGGATCTAGATAGATTGGAGCACTGGGAAATCATGAATGACATGAAACTTAACAAGAACAAATGCCAGATTCTGCACCTGGGATGGAGGAATGCCAGACACAAGTATAAATTGTGAGAGGATGGGCTGGAGAGCCACCCTACAGAAAGGGATCTGGGGGTGCTGATCGACATCAGCTCAATGTGAGTCAGCAGTCTGCCCTGGCAGCCGAGAGGGCAAACTGCATCCTGGGGTGCATCAAGCACAGCGTGAGCAGCTGCTCAAAAGAGGGGATCATGCCGCTGTATGCAGCGTTGGCGCAGCTTCACAAGGAGTGTTGTGTGCCGTTCTGGGCCCCACAAGTTCAGGAGCTTGTTAGGGTACTTGGGTGCGTCCAGAGGACGGCAACAAAGCTGGTGGAAGGGCTGGAAGGCATGTCCTGTGAGGAGCGGCTGAGGACATTGGCTTTTGATTTCACCGAGTCCCCGAGCAACGTGTTCTAACGTCACCGAGGGATGGACTGAGATGTCTCCAAGCGCTGGGATGTGATGTCAGCTAGCGATGGATTGTGACCAGGCGCTCCCCGCTGCTTATAGCCGGGCGCCGGGCCTCGCCCGGCCGGTTTGTGCCCGCACTCCGGCTGAGCAGTTGGCGAGGTTTGGAGTGTTGAGCGAGGCCTTTGGTGCTGGTGCCGTGCTCGGGGAGTTGTTTGCTGCAACTCTCAGTGCCCGACCCCAGNCTCCTCTCCTCTTTTCTCTTCATCTCATTGGTAATAATGTATCCCTTGTAAAACTGTTTTTAAATTTCATATATTTTCCTGCATTTTTTTAGACCTACGTATGGATGGAGAACCCTAATAAAAACTTGGGAGCATGGAGGAAGACATCATCTTGTAGAGGTAAACAGATCCTGCACTCTCAAATATTAATGACGATTAATAAGTGTCCTAAAGATCTCTTTAAAAAATTGAGAATACTCTGGAGATCTTGGAATTTGCATGAAAACAGTAGCTATACTTACAGTAAGACAGGAAATATGAGAATGGAAAATGCATATATACTTACAATTAACTTCACCCAGTTTTAGCTTTCTGAAACACTGACAGAGCAGCTATAGAAATGCTAACAGGAACACTTGAAGATTGGAAAATTTTGATGAAGCTGTGATCTTGCATGGGGTGCAGCACAACTCCTGCCTTAACAGATGACCTGAAAATTCATGATCCTCTATAGCAAAGGCTAGGACATTTTCAGTTCTTCTGACTGTGTCCCCTAATATTGTACAATGCTGCTTAAAAACCTGTGTTGCCAGAATCAAGGTTCTTCATTATGAAACTGAATATTTGTTACCATGTATAATTATGTTGTGATTATATCTTCAGTCATAGGTTCATTCTCCAGAGGACCTTTGCCTTTATAGAGGAATAGATAGTCAGTATTTAGTTTTGCTTATTGTTTGCTTTGCTAATCTTGCCATGTACCTTGATTGCTCTCCAATAATTTCTCTGAACAGTTTGTCATTTCCCTAGGTGCTTTCTGTGGTTCTTGCTTCTAGAAAATCTAAATGCTTTACAAACATAAATAAATTCACTAGCCTGGTTCCTCAAGGCAAGTTCACCTCCCTGCCCCACAGGATGGTTCCTTTCCGTAATTCCCTCTAATGCTCCAGCTCTTCCACCTGTGTGCCACCAATGAGGCAGGGACTGTCCACACCACCCCTAAGTCTGTCATTTCCAAACTTTGTGCTTGACTCCAGATCTTTATATAGTTTTGCAGGTGGTAAATGCAAACTTCTCTAATCTGATCTTACAGAAAACAAAGAATGTTACACTTTTTATTAATTTGTTTTCCTGTACTCATTTAGGTCAGTCAAAAGTTTGGGGGGACCTATGTAGAAGTTCACAGGAAGGGTCTCAAAATAAATTGTTATGCACAAAGAACCTTGTTTGCAATCAGTAGACAAGTTAACTCTGAAAGTGTTAAGTTAATAGATACGGCTCTTTGAATGGTTTGGCCAAGAATAGAATAGGAGCACTGCACTGCAGCTTCATTTTGTTTTCATTTTCTCTCCTGTCCTTTAAAACCTTTCTTCTACAGAAGCCTATGTGCTTATAGCCTTATCCTTGTGGCTGAGGTCCCCTTAAAAAGAAGGTTAAAAAGAATTCTCATGCAGATACATAAGGTCCATTGAAGAAGTGTGAGACTGGCTGGTTTTAAATAATCAGAAAACACCTTAGATTTCAAGTCACAACAGCATTTATAGCACAAATGCTTAAACCAAAAGAGTCTCTCTGACAATAACAAGCTGCTGCTTCTGTACTTGTTTTCCTGCTGTGATTTCTGTCCTTGGGTTTGACATATAAACTTGATGCACTAACATCATAAATAAAATAAAAGTAACTATTTGTTTTGGTTTAAATTTGATCCTGCATGTAAATCTCTCTCTAGGGTATCTTGTTTTGCTTACATTCATGCTTTCTTTCTTACCCACTACTGCAGTTCTCCAGGGATAACCTACAGCTGAAACTGAAAACTCAATCCTATAGAGCTGTCTCCTTTTTTATTTTAGCTTATTTTATGATCAGAATATGAATTTAATGGGGAGCTCCCAAGAGTTCCGCTGGTGCCAGTTAGCTAGTGTGTATCTGCATTTTTTTTTCCTTCTGGCTAAACTTCAATGACAAGACATTGCTAAAAATGTATTGTCTCCTTTGAAATATTGGAACAGTAGCAGGAATTTAAATTCATACACTTGAATATCCATCTGTTAGAATATTCAATAATAATGTCTTTGTACGCTGCAAAAGGTGCTATTAAAATGTCAGTATTTGCTACAGCTGGCCAGTGTAGCAGTGCAGGTACTGCTTTCTCACTGCTATTCTTTCACTAGGTATTTTGGGGAAGCTCTGAGTACCTCGAAATCATGGATTATCTGGTGAGAGTGGGCAGAAGAGGGGATAAGAAAGACGTTAACTTGGGTGTTACTTCCCTCTGATAAAATTCTTTACTTGTTCCTTTGAACAAGCTATGATGGGATTCCTTCTGCCAGCTGAAGTAGCGTCCTTTATTGATAGACAAGTGCTAGGAACTTCAAAAATAACATCTAGTTTCCCATCCTAGCTTGAAACCCAAGAGACTGGTCCTCACTCCCTAGATACCTTCTTGTCGCTATCCTCACTCTTCTCAGAAACATGTGTATCAATGTCTATTTCACAGGTAAACAAACTGAGGCTCAGAGATGGAATTTATCCAGTCAGATTGTAGTTTATTTATAGCAATGGCCATAAAGCATAGGAACACCACCAGTTCTTGGTAGCAATTTTTAGATAAGAGTTGTGGTACTTTTACTAAGTAACTTTTACTAAGTTATTCCTTCAGTTATCTAAAAGTTCAAAGGCAACAATCTCTGAAAAAGTGAGCTAGCATTTTTCCTGTTTGCAATAGCACTAATCTTATCTGGAGCACTGAAAAGGACTGGAATCTTCCTCAGAGAAGATAAAATCTGACTTGTGTGATTTAGCACTCCTTGACATGTGCAGCCATTTGGATTTCATACCAGTGAGACACTGTGCCATAAATCATGGCTGTCTTTAGACAAAAATAAGCAGATTCAGTTCAATCATTGTGGCACTTTTCATAAGTGAAGGTGCAGGCTTTGGAAGTTTGGTGTCCCAGGAGAGTGCTGAACGTCAATCTGCAAGGTCAGCTATACTGTTGCACTGCAGGCTTTCATTACTGTGAACTCTTTTTCCCAAGCATATTGCAGTTGTGTGGGTTTTTCATCTATAAACTACTGGGGGTTTGTGGGTTTGTTTTGTTTAGTTTTTCCACCCCTCTTTCTTCTGGAGAAATAAGGGGGAAATGGGGTATTCAACATGAAGACTAAAAATGGTATTTACGGCAGTAAGCGTGCTTTACAGGAACTAGCTATATGGGAAAGCAGACTGAGGAGTTAGATCCTACCTGCTAATCATTCTTAGTCCTCATTGCAGGATGTCTTACGTGGAGTCAGCACGTTCACAATGAACTAGAGCTTTTGAGCTTTTGCATTCTTCCAGTGAAGTCAAATTCAATTCCTCAGCAGTAATGTTGTGCAAGGCTGTGTAGTGTGGGTGTCCTGCAGTGCCGTTGCTGAAGATGGATCATTTCAGAAGGTAAAAAGAAAGACACAAATCAAAGCTGTAGGTCTCTTTTACCCTTCCCACCATATCAGGATCCTTACAGACCTCAGCCCCTTTCAACCCTTTGGGATAATCATCCAGTCAGGATTTATTCAATGTTTTTCATTGTATTTTTCTTACAGTAAACCCCTTTGCGTTTACTACTCAAGGCAGTTGGACCAGCTGGCTGCCTGCAGGTATTCCTCCCCATCACTGTATAAATGTTTTTAAATTGGGTGGTGGTGGAAGAGGTTGTTGTTGGGATGAGGGTGGTACTATCCTGGGAACACAGATCCTTTCACACAGATAGCTCTTAGATTTCACTTCACAATTATCAAACTGAACCTGTTCAATGGTGAAGTTTTCCTCCTGCAAAAATACTGCAGAGGGTATATATTCTGGTTAACAATGAAGTAAAATAATTGAAGATAGAACTATCAGTTCAGAAAAACATACAACATAGGAGATTATTCATTTTCTTTTGCTTTTTTGGTTTTAGCAACAGACAAAATTTATTTAAGAAAGACAGGCAAAATAAACTGGCAATGAGTTTTCACCATACACATGGGGGAAGTAGGTTTGATTCCCTTGTCTGCAGAGAAGGATGTTCTTCCAGAAAGTGAGTCCTAATGCAATCCTAATTTAGGTGCTCTGCATAAATTCCAGGGAGGGCTTTGTTTCTTTTGAACTTAGTCTCCCAACTTATACCTAATTTAGATTCTCATGTCAGCCTGTATGCACCAGATTGCCAATATTCATTCATGGAGACAACTTGAAGCAAAATTGGCTGAGAATTACACTGCAGTTCATGGACACACAGGAGCAATAAAAAAATATATTCAAATCTCTTCAACACTCCAAATACAATGCAGAAAACCAAACAACACACTTGATACTTTTATTTTTCTTCTCAGAGGAAAACTAAGGATTATATGAGTGCAGTGGGACCAACACTCCTCATTCCTGCTGATTATATGTGGTGTGTGTGGGATGGCAGATGTTTTTCTGTCCTAATGTGTTTAATGTAATTGTTCCAGGAAAAGGTTTTGATCCACTGATCAAAGGGAGATGTTTTGTGCACTACAGATGCCAGATCCATTCTTTTTATCAGTTTAGATGCAAAAAGATACGAACTGCAACGTGGTTAGAGTGCTGCTTGCTTTTCATGTTTTCACTGCCTGATGTCTGTATTGGTTCGACTATCACAGTATGTGGGATGAAGGAAGAAGGAAGGCTATTTCCCCCTGGTGTATTTAACCAAACCAAAGTGGAGGAGTACATGACTTCTCTCAGGTACTCTCAATAATCTGTCCTGAAACTTTTGCAGCCTTATACCCAGGCCAGATCATCTGACTGCACAAGGTTAACTGAAATTTCAGGCATTTTGCAGAACTTTTCTCCAGTAAACATAGAAAACTTTTTTATTTTTGTGAGGGTGGAGTGAAGGAAAGAGAAGGCTGTAGAACTGTAGCACAGGTTTTATGCGGAGAAAAAGCTATGCCGGACTCCATGATGTGCAGAGCTCTCTCAGGTCCCTGAAGTCAATGATACTTGAATGAAGTTCAGCAGTTCTAAGAACTTGTTCCCTCAGCAGTATCCTCATTTCTTTTGAGCTGCAGTTCTTTAACCCCAACCCTGTTTTATGCACTGCTTTCTAGCACAGTGTAGCGAGTTTTGAAGTCTTCAGTAAATTACACCTGCTCACTTCAGACAAAGGAATCTGCAATTTCACGAGACAAAGGTTCCATCAGCCCTGTGCAAATGCAGTCCAGACATGCAGTTACAGCAAGAAATGGCTTCTGTAGCCATCCTAGTAGCACACCAGAAACCTTGCCAGTACATGCAGTCCTCTGCTGCATGATGAATATCAGTAATAAGAACCCGATTCCAGTATATATTGGAATTTATTGTGATGTCACTCTTTAAAATGCCACCAGTACCTTCCTATTACTTCAGCTGTGACTAAAGCAAGCATCAGGGAGAAGAATAGTTTCATGTACAGCTGCCATGTCTCTAGCTCAAGATCTTTTACCAGCTGGATCATCATAGATGACTTTACCTTGGAGACTCTTTATGCATATACTTCTTTTCACGTGCTTTGGCAATCGTCCTGCATTAACTGTGGAGTTAGTAGAAGGCAAGAAGGATTTGTGCTCTTCAGTATTTAGAAGACCTTCTATTATCTGGTCAAAACCTAACAAGTCTTGGTTACACACAAGATAAATGAATAAGGCAGGTGAAACTTTGTAACTTTTCTAAGTCAGAAGAGTGAGAGACTAATACTTAATGGCTGGTTTTCAGGGTTATGACCCATATGCAATTATAAAATATGCCACTGTAAGGAAATCATTGTGTCTTTTTAACAAAGCAAGATTAGAGCTTTCTTTTGAGTGACAGTTTTGAGAAAGGGCTGATCTGATTGTGATAGGGGTTAGAAGAATGAGACAGCTGTCCATGCAATAGTCACATGGACAGGTGGTGATACTGTGCCAAGGGGTGCAAAGCAATTGAGAAAAAAGGCTTACAATAAAACCCCTTTTATTTTCCTTCCCAGTTAACTCTGCCTACTCAGAAGCTGGTCTTGGCTTCAAGTCATTTAGTAATATTAGGACAAGACGGAGGCAAATGTTCCAGATACATACCTTGATTGTTCATATACAGTATGCTGGTTAACAGTGTCAGAAGACTTATGGTTATGACATCTTTTATCAAGAACCGTTTTTATATGAAGACTCTGATTAAAGTTTTACCTGTTTCTAGCATCTACTTCAACCCAAGCTCCTTTCACTGAGATCAGTTTGAGCTCCTGCAGTGGCTGGTAGTTCCCATCTGGTGAAGATTCAATTATCTAATTCATCTGATTTTCAGCCGAGAGAAGACTTTGTGACCTGGATTCCATGTCTTGCAATTAGGTACACCATGGCTTTTCTATAGTAAGTGCTGAATAGGTCTGTTGTTCTTATCTAGTGCTTTACAGGGGGTTGAAAATTAACGTCTCAGTATAGTGAATACAACACTCACAATGTCATTGCCTCAGAGAGGTTTTTATTTTCTTGGAAGTGAGTGCTGATGCTAGACTAGTTCAATGACCTGTGTGTTCCTAGTGAACTTTCAGAATCCCAACTTTCAGGTCTGTTTTGCTTACTATATCGGATGTGCACAAAACCAATAGAAAACAGTGTATCTCAGTTTGTACAATTGTTAGTTTTATTTTAGCCTCTTTCTATGTACATAAACTAAAACACTGAATGAAAGAAGTATCTACTGGCAGCCAGATCTTTAGTGGCAGCTCTTCTCTCCAATTTTTCAGCCCTGACTAATGAGAACATCATCAATGATAAAACAAAAGGCATATTGAATTTTCTTCCATGTCCCAGCTTATTTTAGAAGTATATGAAGTATGCTCAAGTGAAGCAAAATGGTTGCATGTCACTTTTTAATCTACAAAGGACGATTGTGTTTTCATTTCAGGAAAAAGAGCAAACTTGCATATGCTATCGCATTTGAATGAAAAGAAGGATAGTGTCAGCATTTCCTTATGCCACCAATGCTTCTGTTGAGAATAGGATTCAAATATCATTACAGAAAGGATTATGTCATGTAGTATCTTAAACAGCACAGACTGGACTTCATGACCCAGAACGACTCTACCAATATTTGTTTCTCTGAAATGAATGGGAATTTTGTTGCAGACTTGTGGAGTGTTCACAGGGCCTAGCTTCTATAACTGCAGCAGCTCAGATGATAGGAACATGAGAGTAACAGACAGTGTGGTGTATTTAATTCACACATGTTGAGGGAGTGTTTGCCCAAAACTGATCATGTTGGAGATGATGACTGTTGGCTGGATTAAACAGCACCTGGGGAATTGCAAAGAGACCTCTGATGCAAAGAAAGAATCAACCTAAAAAGTCCAGGAGAAGCATGAGAGGTTGCAGTGCTAGAAGGGAACCTTGGTGTGGGAACAGACGCAGTCAAAGCTCAGGGTGATGCTGCCTGAAGTCACCTGAGTGTCTCCCCACCTCTGCCTACCCAGGCAGCGCACCTTCCCACGGTGTGCCATGAGCAGCCTCTCCCTCCAGCCCAAGTGCTGGAGGACCAAGAGGGAATCATGCCAGGGTGCTGGCTGGGAGCTGGCATGGTGGCCCCACCTCAGGAGGGTGTGCAGCCTGCAATCTCAGCAGGGATGAGCCCCCTCACCTGGGGACTTCCCTGGAGGAGGCTGCAGGGGATCGCACTTCTTAGGATTACAGTTATAGAGGGGTGCCCAGAGATTTGGGGTGCTTATCAGCACCACCTACAGGGCTCCACATGTGGTTTATTTGTTCATTACTGACATTGATCTTGAATAGGTAGCTCAATGATTGGTAGTTAATACATCAATAAACCACTTTGATCTTGATTTGGTTTTAACAACATGACAGTTTGTTCCCTGTGATACATGGTTTATCCAAGTAACTGAGCAGAACAAGGGCAGACACAAAAAGCCAGGAAGCTTTTTGTAAATGCTATATAAATACACTATATATAGCTATAAATCAGGTAAATCATTGCAAGTGCAGAAGTTATCTCTCTTTAGACATCAAAGTTTGAATGCCAACAATTTTTGCTGTATGCATGTCTGAAAGTCTGAATTTCAAGGATGGACTCATTTCAAGGGAGGTGTCTGATATCTGCAAGATGCACTTTCTTACTGAGATGGCCTACAGAACTTTCCTAAATCTAACACAACATAACAGACATTTGGATGAACTTGGTTTACAAAACTGGTGACTTGNCCTTTTCTTTCTTTTCCTTTCCTTCTGTGGCCTTACGTGTTTACGCACTGGTCTGCTTCCAGTCATGCTGTTGAAGGAAGGAAGATATAGTGGAGTTTATTCAAGGCACAAAATACGTATGACAAAGTTTTTTCTTATAGAAGAAGCCTGAGGGCTCTGCTCAGCTCTTTCTCATGCAGCATGTGACTAGGTTAGAGATGTTTGGGTCAGGCTTCTGGCTGTTGCAATATTGACAAGGATAAAGAATCACTGTTTAAATTGGAGTTGTCCCTGATCAGTCATCCCATGCATTCTTTCATGGAGAGCTCGACAACAAGTTCTCCATGAGCCAGCAATGTGCCCTTGTGGCCAAGAAGGCCAGTGGTATCCTGGGGTGCATTAAGAAGAGCGTGGTCAGTAGTCTGAGGGAGCAAAGGCTGAGAGAGCTGGATCTG